>JAYMTA010005147.1:0-11769 GCA_036897625.1 Pelargonium cotyledonis
ATGGGTTTTGTGGGTAATTAGTATAATTAACAGTTAGTTTCATAGTAGGATTGTGATTGATTAGCGTGGTTATGTAGTCATTTTAAGCTATATGCTTATTTAGCAAAATCCTCAAGTTTTGTTCTTTTTTTTTGTTTGTTAACTTTTACAATAGAGAGAGAGAGAGAGAGAGAGAGAGAGCAGAGAGGAGAGAGAAAGCAGAGAGGAGATAGAAAAGAGAGAGGAAGAAAATGGCAAAAATATAAAAAATTGAAAAGTTAAAAGGGCAAAATAATAAAAAAAAAAACACATTTTAAATTGGTTTTTAATATTTAAAACTAACCTGTCAATTAGTTTTGACTGATTCCGTTAGTGATTTACGGAATGGAGCTCGCGGGAACGAGAAATGCGATACTATGACCTCGCAAGAACAAACTAAAGTAGAGGGACCCCAGTGAAATAAATGGGATAGTACAGTGACCTCTGGGGTCATTTTTCCAAATGAAATGGAAGAGGAAGAGGGGAATGATGTGTTCTCGAGGAAATAAAAAGGTTTAAAATGAAATGGAAGAGGAAGAGGGCTTAGCAATTTGTATCTCTCTTTTTTTCTTTTTCATTGGTGACACCTCATTTAAAATCATGTACCCAGACAGGTCGCTCCGCTACCATAAATTTACTTGGGTGGATATAAGTGAAATTTGATTAGGCTGCATCACCCAATTGGTTTAATTAAATTCAACTATATAAAATTTAATGAGGTGACATCACCTCATTAGTTTGGTTAAATTGCAACAATTATATCAATTAACTGATAAACATTTTACTCTATTAATAATTCATGTATAATTAACGTTGACATTCATTTTGAAACAAATAAAATACATTTAAATTTTTTCATCGCATATCTCGCTTAAATAGTTCTCTTAAATTTTTTCATCGCATATCTCGCTTAAATAGTTCTCTCCCTTATATTATTTTTAAATCATCATCCACGTCCCTGATGACTTCTAACTTATTGTTCGTTTTTCAATTATTATTATACAAACAGTCTTTTAATGACAATTTAGATATAATGTAAAAGAGAACTAGTTTCCTTTACAATTGTCAAGAAGAGGGACAAAATTAGTCTATTTTAGAGTGTACAATAACCGGGAAAGTTTTAACCTTTCGAAGGAAATTTCTTACCTTTGGATGAGCTCAGGAACAATTGAGCTCTTAAACAAGAGCAAAAGTGTTCATAATATATCTATATTCAACAAACCTACCTTCCCTATTTATAAACTACTTGTTGAAAAATATATATTTTTAGCTAATTTAAAATTTGTAAAATGTACTATTGGCTTGGTTTGACACTAGCAAGCATTCATTTCATTTCATGCCTCTGTGTATGTTGCACTACAATATCAATAATAACTTCCC
The DNA here is from genome assembly GCA_036897625.1 of Pelargonium cotyledonis. Taxonomy (NCBI): domain Eukaryota; kingdom Viridiplantae; phylum Streptophyta; class Magnoliopsida; order Geraniales; family Geraniaceae; genus Pelargonium; species Pelargonium cotyledonis. The sequence continues at coordinate 1,399 of JAYMTA010005147.1, forward strand.
CGAGTGCATTCGCACAAAAAATAATTTTACAGCCATTAAATGACAGAAACCTGCTAGCTACAAACTTTTCCACAAAATGCATTTTCTATATGCCCACCCTAAATTCACCAAAACATAGCAACAGCCCTTGTCTCTGAATCTCTGATACTTCCATCTGCAAGAAAGATTATAAAAAAGTTTCATATATCCTAAAACTGATTTCCAGCAAGTAATAAACAGCAACTCAGTTATATCGGACACACCAAACAAAAACACATTTCCTGGAATCGAAGATTGATTTCCAGCAAGTAATAAAAACAGTAACGCAGTTTCATCAGGACACGCTGAACAATAACGCTATTCGGTACGAGGATCTTAATATGAACAAAGTTACACAAGGGCAAATAAAGCTGCCAATCACTTACTCTCCAACTACCAAACCAAAACAAGGAAGCAATTAGAGTATAACGGGTATCTGAAAATAAGGTTTCCATTAATGTTTTCATATTGTCTTGTATAGCTCTTCACCTGCTTGCATAACCCCCTCACCAAAATCACAGAACCTTAATGTTTCAACAAACCAATTTGTGTTTAAAAGAGTAAAATACCCTTAATTATACAATACTAGTTTTTTTACATTCAAGCACAACAACCCGTTTATTTCTTTAACCACAACTCATCTTCTCCTCAGATCTTAAGATTCATTTTGTCACCCCTTTGTATTCTGTTGCAACAATTAATGAAGATAAAGCACCTAAACCTATTTTATTAAGTAGAGTTGATTATGAGAATTATCTCTAGTACCAAGCTTCACTAGTAAGCTCTATCATCTATTGCTCTTACAACCACTACTCGAAACTTTGTTACTTGCGTCTCTAAGTCGTCTACTTCATCCTTGGATCATTGATTCAAGAGCATTTGATCATATTTGTAGTAGTAAATATCTTCTCTCATAACAAATTCTTGTCACACTTGCAAATGGGTCCAAATATGTTACTAGAGACATTGGTGAAGCAAAACACTCACCAACTTTACATTCAGAACATGTTCTTTTGTACCTAAATGTTCACTCAATCTTGAGTCTGTTAGTAACCTAACAGAAGCCCTAAATTGTTGTGTTACCTTTGTTGATGACTGTCATTGTGTTGATGTGCCAGCTTCTCCTATTATTTGCACTTCCACCAAGTCGTCGATTACCCTTCACAACTACTTTGGGCATCACATACTCCCTAAACTTAGTCTTTTGGAATGTGAGTAATTGTCAATTGGGTAAACTATTATTATTATTAGTCTTCTAAGATTATAAAATTCAAGCAAAAATTTATTATTATTATTATTATTATTTGCACAAGACTTCAAGATTGTTACCGTTGTATATCAATCAGAAAGCCAAGAACCATATGCTTTGACTTTGATAACCATGAAAAGTCCACTGCTTCAAAACCATGTTTGAGGAGAACAGTCACAGCTGTCAAACATTCAAAGCATGAAAGATTACAGAAGCTGTCAGAATCCTAAAATAGTAATTTTATGTTTTAAGTACTCACCAAGAGTAGGTACAATGCAAGAGGTGCACTCATTTGGACTTCAGATTGACCTTGAGTTTTCTCAACTCCTCCCCTTGTAGCTGAAGATGTTCAAAACACTGGGCTCAAGAATGGAAATAAAGGCAAAAAAACAATAATAAAGTTCTCATTGTAAAAAGTGGAGAGAGATCAGATTAAATAGCAACCTTAAAAAACTTTTTCCATGATAGGTCGGATCTCTCTTGTAGTAAGCACCAGTCCATGGCCATCTCATACTCAAGTGTATTTGGCTGAGAACAATGTGATGTTGATACAGCTTGTTTCTGAGAGTAAAAATATCCGAAATTCTATAAATAGAAAGATAGGACAGATCATCTCAAATCGGTATACTTACGACTGGATTATCCAGTAGGCTAGTAGGATTCCATAAACACCAAGTGAGAAAGATCAATTATTCATTACCATTTCACGTTGCATTTGGAGTTTAAGTTTATCAATAGCCAGATGGCCAAAAAATGTTGTCCGCTTCCCTTGGACACACGGATTTGCAAAGCTGCCAACAAGGAACCTGCCAGAAAACATACACTGAATAAACGCAATGCTACTGCTTGGACAACTACTTGTACAGTAAGATTACCACATAAAAATTTCAATTTTTTTTATTGAATATTGCCGAATTAGGCTTCACACTCTCATGGACTACATTTAGAATAACCATGATAAACTCTATTAAACTATTAAAAATAAAACATGAACTCAATACAAGTTTTAATTTTTTTATTAATTCATTTATTTGTAGAAAGCGTATCAAAAGGTTTATACATCTAAGCAAACAAGAATAGAAGGTAAACTTATCAGTATCATGGTTTACAGCGTACCATAGAACTAACAAAGTTAATTTAATGTTAGTAGTAGGCTCTATGTAACGAACCCCCCCCCCCACCCACCCAAAATCTTAAAATGTAAGCCGACGGCATGCTGTTAGCATATTCTACAGATGTACTCAACCCAATGCATTACATGATTGATTATAGCTACAGGCATACCACCTTCCATTTGATAGCATCAAACATCCTGCATCCAATTTTCTAACAACTTTCTCTGCTGCTTCCGTTGTTTTAAATATAATAAGAGCTTGACCTATACCATAAAACCAATTATTAGGGAGTAGTAATAAGTCATTTACAGTCCACAAATGCTTAAAATAGATCTTCATTTCTTTCAGTTTCTCATACCGTAATGAGGGCTAGAAACTGCAGTCTGCTGAATTATCTTAGCCGTGCAACTTTCGCTAAAGCCATGCCAAACTATATCCTGGAATATATAAGCTTCCTCAAAATCCAACATATGGAACCCAAAACTAGAGACAAATGCACAGAAAAGCTGGAATTGCAATAAAATAATAATAATAACATGAACAAATGTTGTCAACTGTTTTCAAGGAAACTGCAATAAAGGTACATCTTTTATACGTCAAAAATGACATTACGATGATTTTGTAATAATTAAAGTAAAAAGAGAGAGAGAGAGAGAGAGAGAGAGAGAGAGAAGAAATAGCTCCATAATGAAAGCTAAGCATTCAAAGGATGATATTACCTCCACTTCAGCTGACGTGCACATTGGATCCAAATTTTGAAGCAAGACAAGTGTCCCTTGCTCATGCGCAGATGTCATTCTTTCTTCCCAAGGCTGATAATCATAAATGTAAGACAAGTCGTGAATAAAATTTAACTGCGTCTAGTTTAATATAGAAGCCCAAGTTCTGATGTTTAAGTGTTTGAGTCTCAATTCTGTTTCACTACTCCTTGTAAAGCGGGGGCACAGAATCAAGACAATCAACTTGAAATTCAACATTGCATATTGTTATAAATCGCTTTGTAGAATAGGCAAATCTCTTTGCAATAGGAAACCATTGTAACATCAGATTCATAAGCATAAATATTATAGAAATGAGTATGCAATAGGTGTGAGAATTACTTACAAGCCCTGTAAACCATTTACTTCGATTCTGCATAAATTCAAGAATGAGATATGTAAGAACGTCATTTTTATCAGAATTTCTGGATTGCAAAAGAATAGAGAATTATTTAACACGAAAGGAAGACTTTATAAATGTAATGACCATAAAGAAACATAAATTCATTTGATAATTTTTTTATTTATTTTGAAAAAGACAGAATTTGAATGACTACATAACATACATTAACATGTACAACTAGAAACAAGCAATAGAGAGATGTCATATCTTAAAAATGCAATCCAAAATTTGAACATAGAACATATGAGTTCATGTATACATGATACATCCATACCTTCCACTGCAGCTTGTAGCAAACAACTTTCATGCCAATATCCCAGTGAATCATTAAGGCCAAAATCATTTTCAATTTTTTAAAAGAATATTATTAGTATTTTTATCTAAAATGAAAGCCCATTGGGCTGAGCTACACAACAGGGGGTTGTTCTACCCTTTTCCAATAACCTCACCCTACCAATGGGATTCGAACTCATGACCTCTCTTAAAGAAGTGTTTCTTGAACCATAGGGCTGTCTTCTGGGGGACTTTTTTTTATTTTTTGTGCTCTTGGACAATAAGAACAGTAAAATAAATTACCTTGGCAAAATATACTTACAGGAACAACAGAGGAGTTCAAGACTCCATTAGTATAATTCAAGGTAAAAAGAAGACTCTTACCCTTCAACATATTTTATGAAACGAAACACCCACATGTAAACACTGGCCAATACTAGTGTAATCTAAAAGACAAAATAAGGGAGTTAAGCCATATTTTTCGAAGAGTCCCTAGCATTGCATATTTTTCGAGATTGCTTGCAAAACAAGAAGCAAGTTAATTAGAAAATTTAAATTGCATCTAACAGTAGATATATCTTCTAATTATCAACAAAGATTTAAACAAAACATCAAGCATTCTTTAAAAGAATTGCATTTAACTTTTCAAACAAACATGTTGATTGACAGAGATAGATTTTTATAAGCCATCCTCCTGGGTAGCCAAGAAGAAAGAATACACCCCCAACACAATTTTTTTATTTTTAGCGCCACCCACAACACAATTTAGAAGATATATTTGGGAACAAACAAATACTCAGGGTACTTAATTGGGACATTATGATTTAATTAGGTCAAGGACGAAAAAATCTCAATAATTTAAATAATAACTGGACATGGGGTATAGTATTTCTGCATGGTCCATACTATCAGCAAACCTGATTGGTCTGACTAATTTTTTACCCTCTCCTTGTTGGCATTTTGTTTAGTTTAATGGTCTACGTATCTAGAGACTATTATTTTCAGTTTCGAGGTCCAAGTCTCACTAGAATGTGAATGTCTCAAAGGTCAAAGCCTATGGAAAGATATGATGTATCTTATTGGTATAATTGAATTCCACTAATATATTTGGTTTAATCATCATATATTCACCTCAGACATTCTAAGTTCCATTTGTTATTTTCTTTCCATACATCCTATGAAATGAACCCTTCAGTTTTTAACCATCTCCTTCCAATCAAACCCTAAGAAAACTGCCAAAAGTCTTGGTTCACACTGCAAGAAAACCTAAGACATACTCCATTCAGCACGTATCCATTCAAATTACAATTTCCTTCCAATCACTAACAAGTATAAAACAACTCCAAGATACCCTGAATGCTGTTTTCCTCTTCAATTTAAGTTTTCCTAACCCTAGCCCAGCATAGGTTTCATTTCAAACATTTACAATTGATGATGAAAAGAACCACAATTAGAAAATTCTCACAGTTGAAATCAATGTGTTTAGTGATTTCAAAATTTTAAATTTGGTTTCTGATTCTATTATAGGCAATTTTATGAACCAACCAGCAGACATGAACAAAATTGAGGCTTTGGCATACCCATTTTCCCTAATGTTAGAGTGACCTGTTCTACAAATTACGCAGATATCATAAAGGAGAAAGAGCTCATCCAACAAAAACATAGTAATACACATCACTTGGAATGTTAAGAAAATGTAATTTTGCTCAACACATCAGTTTTGCCATCAAACTGTAAAATAATATGGTAAGAAAATTATTTGCATAAACCTAAATCATTAGTAATGAAAACTTACAGCATCTGGTCGTCGGGTGACCAATACATTGCGATCAGTCTTTTGCTCCTTAGGAGACTCTTTTGAAGATGTTGTAAGCACTTTGCCATTAGAAACAGGATTCAACCTCTTTGAAGGGCCTTCTTCTGTCCCATGGGAATCCTTAGGAAGCTTATGTTTATAGTTGTCTTCAAAAGCAGAGAATGGGGGTGTCTTCTCCTTCAGATCATTGTCATCAGAATCAAGGTTTATCTTCTGCACAGTATTGACGTTCTTGTTCTCAAATTGTTTAACTGAACTATCAAGTTTCACTTTCTTAGATGTCCTACTCTCCAGTCCATCAGAATCCTTTGCAGATTTAACTTTTCTTTGAATATCATCCTGATTAACATCAGCCTTACAACTCTGAACTCCACTCCCATCAGGGTCAACTTTAGAACTCAATGTTGTTACCTCGCCTGAGAAGATTTCCTTGTCAGGTGAAGAATTTTGCTTACCCAATGGATCATTCATTAATTTGTTTTCTTTTGCTGAAGTATCCGCAAAACTTCCATTTATATTTACAGTTGCACATTCATTTGATGCACTGTTCAATATAAATTTTACTGCAGCCATCAACAAATAAATGTATGAGAACTAGCTGTTACAACATTAAACAAGTAATGAAAAAACAGACTATTGATATGGTCAAGGTCAAATGAAAACATACCATCAATCCCGGCAATCTTTTCATCTATCTTATCCAATATTGTACATGTCCCAACATCAAAAATGCGGTAAAATACAAAGTCAGCCATATGAAGTTCTTTTAATGAAGGTTGTCGATTTCTGATGTCCTTTGAAGTGCAAACAACATTGCATTTTCCCGCAATAGCTTCCTGATTAAATAATGAAATATCAGCTACGAGTTGAATAACTAAAGCCCAACTTCTACCAACCTTCATGTGTATTTAATGAGTTTAATTCACATAAGCTATCATTTCAAATGACCAAAAAAAAGTTCAAAATGGGCTATAATGGTGATGGTACAAATAGACCACTTTCTGGCGGTTATCTTGTTCTACCTCATTTCTTGAATTAAAATTATTGCACTCAGTAGGTTGGGATCAGACTATTGGCACATCATGGCTAGAGTGACTGCCTGCAGGACCCTTTCACCTGTCTACGCTTCCTGTCAACTTCCCAACAAATAGGGGGTTTAAAACCCCTCTCTCTAACCTTAAATACTTCAAGATTAAAAACATCCCAATAAAGTATGATGATCATTGATAATAGTATATATCCACATATGAATTCATATAAAGTAAATGTTTTTATTTGAAATATTCTAGGATAAAATTTGGAAATATTGACGGGTAAACCTTTTCCAATCATGATTGACAAAATTCTCAATGTCTATGCCATACAATAAAATTGTGTTTGATCTGGTATTTTAAACAATGAACTTAATTGAACTAAGTGCAGATTCCCAAAGTGTGCTTGATCTCATGATAACATCACATCTATAATGTAATAGCACTATGTACAACTTAGATGTTTTGACGGACTTAGACAATATAGAATTTATAGAAAGTGAATTACCAAAGGATTAACATTTGCAAGCCCAGGACCATCGCCAGATGCCAGAAACAATTCATTATCAGATGGCTGTTCAACCCCAAGATAATTGAGAATCTCGCAAGGGCGGAAAAACCATAGAACCTTCACTTTCTTTGTCTTATCAGGTTGCTCCCATATTTTTATGAGTTTCCCAATATAGGGCTCAGGTTCACCTTCCTTGTACAGATAAACACAATCAAATAGTGTATACTCCACACCATCATAGCTAAAGGACTCATAAAACTGAACCTCTTTCTTTTTACCACCACGTCCTTTCTTCTTCCCCCACTTAAATTCAACTTCCTCAACTTTACCCTCTTCTACCATACTCTCATAGCAAGCCTATCTGCAAGCAAGCAAATGGTGAAAGACAAAATGTCAATTTAAATCTGGAAAACATAAATAAAATACTCAGTGAAGCTCAAAAAAAAAACAAACTGATCAAACGATATAGGAACTCTTTTCCTGTGATGAAACAGAAACCCTAATTTTTGTGCTCTGAAAACAAAAAATCACAAGGTATATAAAAATAAGAGCGTTGGTCTGTTTCCCGAGAAAACAAAGACTGGTCTGATGGAACCCTAAACTAAAAGGCGTGGACGACGCAATGCCAGTGAAGAAGAGGACTTTGGCGGGAAAACTCACGGCTTCGGATAGAAAGATGATGGGTAGGGTAATGTGTACAGTGATTACACTGTTTCTTCTTCGTCTTCTGCTTGCAGAAACCCTAGCAAACAAAAACAAAAATGGGCGCTCGGTGGTCTTCTCCGGTTTGTGTCGCAAACAGCCTCTTTGTTCTCTGAAGCAAAAACGAGTAGCAGAGGGTGTTGGTGCGCGTGGAGGGCAGAGCAGGAGCTTATATACGGAGTCTGCAGTGGAGTCTGAGTCGCGGAATTGCGGTTAAGGCTTCCCTGTGATTTTGATATTTGAATAAGAGAGGCTGTTCTGAGTTGAGGGAATTATAATCAGAATGATTTTTTTTTTTCTTTTTTCTTTTTTCTTTTTTTAATGTTTTATTCGTTAAAAAATTACTTTCAAGCTTTTTTCGTCGTACGTGTAGTCTGTAGAGGGTAAGTGATTGTTCGGTTACACTTTTAATTGCTTTTGGGAAGTAGTTAACACGTTTACTAACAAAATATCAAGCGCGTGGGTCGATATTCCAGTTTAACTTGAGGTCTCGATTTAGAGTTTTAGGGAATGTAATTGTGTTAAACTTAGTAGGAAAGTTTTGCTGCCCTTGTGGAGATCAGTCTGGGTGTGATAAAATGACTTAAATGTGCTATGTTTGGTACACTGTAATGACATGGAATGGAAATGAATAAAATGAATGTCATATGTTTGATATAACTCAAATTTAATTTTTATTCTACGTTGAAAATCTTATTACAAATTTTTTTTTTATATGCTAAAATGAATTTCTTTTCATCATTTTATGTTTAATATTTCATCATAAGACCATATACTACTTTTAAATATACGAAAGCATTGAAACATAATTTTTTTATATAAAAAAACTAACTAATTGAACTACATAATAAGGGGTAGCTCTCTCCTATAAACCCCAACCAACCCCACCCGACGCAATGAGCTTTAGAACCCACGACCGCCCACATGGAGATGTGTGTCTTGACCATTGTGTCATCCCCTAGGGGACCATTGAAACATAATTTAATAACGTTACTTTCTGAAACTCGTATTTCTTATATGTATTGTCTAAACAATTAAAACATGGTTTTCATAATGTTATCAACTCGTTTTTTGGTGTTCACTTTTTAAAATTTAAACTTCAAAACCATAGTTTTTATTACTCATATTTACATGTATCTATCGTTCAAATAATTTCAAACTTGATTTGCATATGTAAATGTTGTAATGATATTTTAACCTAATAAGTTTTTTTATTCACTTTATCAATTTTCATTTGCTTACCATGTAAATTTGAAAATAATATATATTTTTTCAAAACTCGTATCTACGTATGTAATGGTTAAACAATCTAAAATTAAATTTACATGTGAATTTTGTAATGTCATAAAGTTATTTTTACGATTTTATTGTTTCACAATTTTTATATCATGTTGATTCTACCCAAAAATTCATAAGTATTTCGACGAATCACGGACCGACACGTGGCGCCCAAGCGCCACGTCATTTAAGGCTCCGGACCCGAGCGCCACGTCATCCAATGGCAAATCTTGGACAATGACCCTTGGCAAGGCTTGGACAATGGCCATTGGCAAAGCTTGGACAATGACCAATGACAAGGCTTGGACAATCACCAATGACCAATGGCAAGGCTTGGACAATGCCCAATGGCAAGACTTGGACAATCACCAATGCCAATGGCAAGGCTTGAACAATCACCAATGCCAATGGCAAGGCTTGGACAATCACCAATGTCAATGGCAAGGCTTGGATAATCATCATTACCAATGACAAGACTTGGAAAATCACCAATGGAAAGGCTTGGACAATGACCAATGGCAAGGCTTGTACAATGACTAATGGCAAGGATTGGACAATCACCAATGGCATGACAAGCACCTTTTATCTCAAGTGATACCTTCCTTGGACGATCGAACTCCCTTTGGCCTCCAATGCCTTCCAAAGTCTAACCATGGACCCAAAGCACTCCAAGACACTAAAAAACATCCAAGGAAAACCCATGGTCCGTCATGACCATGGGGTGTCCATACTGACCAAAGGTACTGACCACTCATTTGGTCAGTATGGACAAAACATGGTCCCATACGGGGCACTCTCGTCCGATTTTGTTCAAATCTTCTCTCATGCCTTCCAAACCCCTCCAAATTGTCCCAAGATACCTCATGGTCATTCAAAGTACTTACAAGCACTTCCATGGTCATTGAAGGTCAAAACAAAGCTGAACGATGCGTCAGGACCATCGACTGCGGATAGTCCAGACCGTCTGCGCCATTTTGTCCCAAGCTCTTCTCGAGCCACCCCAAGGTGTCCCAAGATTAATTAGGACTCCCAAGGCATGTACCAAAGAATACCGTGAAGATTCGGAGACGATTGAGTCCTCCTAAGGTCGTCCGGGTCTCGTCCGCGGATGGCCCAAGCCATCCGGATCACCTTGTCTCGAGAGCGTCCGAGCTCACCCCAAGCCATCACAATGGCCCTAAAAGTCCCCAAGATGTATCCAAGACATGTCCAAAGAT
>JAYMTA010005148.1:0-11768 GCA_036897625.1 Pelargonium cotyledonis
GAATGCAAACAACAAAGCAGTATGAACAAGACAATGGGTATGCAAAATATTCCATGCTACTCATATATAGAACGCATATACTATATATTGTTCAAAAATAGTAGGTACTCTCAGATATCTGGAAGGCAAAATACATTCGTTTAGATTGTTCCTTGTCTGAAGCCTCTTCATATTCGAGGACCTCTAGGGAAGGATTTAACTCAGTCAACCTGGGAGTGGAACGATCTCGGGAATGGCGAGCACCTCCTCTGACATAACGGACACTTCCTTCTTGAGGTTAGGAAAAATAGAAAAGGGTAAAAGGATTATCAACTAGAACGAAGGAGAAACGGAGTTACTAAGAAAAGAAGCATACCGGGGAGGGAGTGCTCAAAGTGGCACCTGCTGACTTTGGTTGATCCTCCTGTCTCTGAAGAAGGGTAGCCTCAAACTCCTTTGCTCCCATAGCTCGAGGACGAAGATCTTCCACCTCAGCGCTAAGACTGACCAGCTTCGCCTCCATCCGGAAAAAATGAGCCTTTTTCGCTGTAATCAGCTCCTCGGCTTTCTTCCTCTTGTTCTCTGACTGCACTAACACCAGGTTTAAAACCGAGAGTTCCTCAAATCTGGCAAACAATTCTCTCCACTTGAACCGATTCCTCAACAGCAGCTATCATCTCCTCTTTTACCTTATCCAAAGCACCACTCCTTTCTCGCACCGCCTCATACTTCTCCTTCTTAGCTTGGGTAGCTTCTTTTTCAGCCTGAACCACCCAATTCTTGAGATTTCCTATCCAGGTCTCATGGACCCTTGTCAGTTTTTCATTTTCTTGGCTGAGAACCAGGGACTTCTTTTGCAAAGCCAACAATTCAGCTTGGATAGCGGTAATCATCTCCTAAGATTTGGCCTGAACGGCCTTTTCAAACCTACTGTTCAACTCCAACAACTGGTTGGCATGTTCCTGAGATTCTCTGGAGCAAATTCTTTGAGCAGCCATCACCCCTTCAGTGAGGACAGTGATGACTTTTCCTACCAAAGAAGTAGCCCGAATGGCATAGGGAACGCAAAAAACCAAGATAAGACAAAGATCCGAGAAGGGGAAGAGGGATACGAAATTAATAATCAAACATTACCTCCAAAAGATGAGCATCGACCAGACTATGGGCATTAGCACATCGTACTATGGCACCCAAACCATAGGCACCATGAAAAATCCTCTCATCCTCCGACTGTACAGGATCAGAGGAAACAGAGGTAGCTCCACCAAGGGAAGAAGGTCCTCGGGCTATACTTGCTCCCAAATATACCTCCAAGAAATGAGTTAGGTCACCCACTACTGTGTCGGTGATGCCTGGAGATTCAACTATAGATTTACCAGTTTGTTGATTAAGCCCGGAGGGTTTCTCTCCGCCAGATTGGCCTCTGCCAAGAGATATTCCTCTGATTTCTCTTGGGACGCGCCGCTCGTCGCAGCAGGATTCGCTACGGCCATGGTTGTTCCCGATCGCGCAACACTCTTTAGACATTTGGCTTTCTTCAGAAAATCTGCTCTTAAGTCCTCGGATGGCTTCCTCTTTGCTCTTAAAGAAGCAACTTCGCGGGAATCGGCGGAATCATGCCAACCCAAAGAGAGAGGAATATTTGAGGACAATTTGAGTACCAAGGGAACGTGATGTATAAGATCCAAGTCCCTCAAATGGGCAACCCTTTCCCTTGCAAGTCTAACGTTAAACTCTTTGCGACCCTCTTCGGTCCAAGATTCCAAGAAGAAGGTTCCTATTGGTCAACAAAGAAAATCACAACCATGAAAGATCTGTCAACAATATCAAAAAATGAAATCAGAGGCACCACTCATACCAAGCATATGACGCTCAGTAATCGCGCAGTGATCATCTTTATTCGGACTCTGGCAAGCGAGACATTCATCCCGGAAGCTTGGATGAAGAAAATGGTCATGGATCTGCATCAGCATACTCCTGTGATTCGGGACTAAGAAAAGTATGGGCTTGATGTTGTCCCTATACTTGTGGCGAGCTCCAAAGTAATATTGAACATCCTCCCGAAACAGAAAATCGATGTTGTACATACAGCCATGGGGAAGGTGGTAGGTGAGAATAACACTAGTCCTCAGATCCTCTCTAGAATGCATGTCAGGACGCAAGGCCTCATGTAAGTGAGCACATTTTCCCCAGAAGGTTTCACGCAGTGAAACCTGCCTCTTGGGAACCCTCCATCCTAATCGAGAAGACAGAAAAATCCACGAAGCGGAAGAAGTTTGATTTGGGAAGTTGGGTTCTTCAAAAAGGCGGGGTTAATCAGACCTCGCTATCAATCCCGTAGTATCAAGAGTTCTCCCACTTGCTTTCCAGAAATAAAGAAGGGACCCCAAAGTCGGCACCCTCCCCAACAAACGATAGAGGGCAGCAAAACAGACCATTTTCTTCAAATCCGCCGCAGTCAAAATAAGATGGTCCGTACCCATATAAGTAACTACATCCTCAATAAAAGGATCGAAAAGTTGTCAGCGAACGGCCAACTCATCGTCACGCGGCTCACTGAACATAAGCTCCCTAGAGATTTTAGAAGGAGCGCGACCTCAAAAATTCTTTCGATCGACCCCAAGGTCGTCAAAAAGTAACTCGATCATGGGTTGAGTGACAGCAGTTGAGCCCGTCAAATGAAGCTCCTTCCTGAGGATAGGGGATGGACCCTCGGCGATAGCCCGTTGGATATCGGGATGAATATAGCAGTCGTCCTCTAAGAAAATCAATTCGCTCCGAGAAATCAAAGGAGGAATCCGAATTTCTTCACCAGCAATGCACATGTCAACAAGCTAGAAGTCTCCTAGATGCGTTTGAGAAGGAGTGCCTCCAACTCGAGCAAGAGCAAAAGGGACAACTGAGCTAAGGGCCTCACCTCCCTATGCAAGATAAAGACTCCCGGCCGCGCAAGCAAGGATATTTTGATTGGTCTTTCCTATCTGAAGATGAAGACCCTGAACCAAGATTCTCAGGGATAGGGAAAAAAGGGAAAGCCCGATCAGTCCTAGAAGGCATCTGGCCCCGAGAAAGTGACCGCCTAGATGATCGGGATTTGGAGGACCAACCTTTGGGAACTTCAATCTCGCCCGGTTTCCCCGCCATCAGAAGAAGAAGCAATCTGCAAAAGAGAGAGGTCTCAGAATATAGAAGATACAATCTGAAATTGCACAAGAAAGTCCTCGGCAGTTATCACGAACAGGAAAAACAAGGAAAGTCCGTTCCTTGTGGAACAAGGAATCGGGAGCATGGCGATCACAGTGAGTGCAAATAAAGCACGGGACAAATCAACTACCAAGTCGGGGGGACATACAGTTTGTAGAAATCAACATGCATCAAAGGAGATCAGGAAAGCAAAGAGAAACAAAGTGATTTCATTCAACAAGAACAACCAAGAGTACATTCTGGCTACATTGCAAAAACAGAACATATACATTGTGAAAATACCATCAACACAAAGACATAGATACAGACCAGTCTACAGATCAACCGATATCTATAGACCTCTAGTAGACTAAGAGCTGGACATAGAGAAACCCTAGATCTAGATGACATCGACACAAAAAGGCATTCTCGAGCAAAATCGCTTGGAAAAGGAAACTCGCAGCCATTATACTCACAAAGATTGAAGCAAGGAACTGGAAAGGTTTGAAGAACGCGACAACGACCTGCAGATCCCAAAATCCAGAGAAGAGAAAAATGTCAAAACCCTCAAAACCCTAAAATCGTCATAAAGACAACCAAAATCAGGGTTCCCTTGAACCAGATCCAGAGGACCAAATCCACAAAGGAAAAGAGCTTGGTTACAACCCAGACAACATCAAAATCACAAAAACCTTCAGCCAAAACCCTAAAACCTACCAAGATCTTTCTTTTCTCAAAAAAGCCCCTTTCCCACCGTAAAGGAACTTCCTTTAAGATGAAGAAAGACATTTTCGAGGCGTTCACCAAACGGTTCAAAGAAGAACAATAAAAGCTCCAGAAAGCAAGACGATGAAGGTCAAGCAAGACTCAGACCCAGACAAACCCAGAAATCCAGGAACAATAAGTAAAGGCAAAGAAACTTACTGAACAGTGAAGGCAAAGCAAAGAACTTCGTCGAAAAAGCGGAGCACCCACGGACAGCAAGAGATCACGAAGAAGAAAAATTTTCTCTGGAAATCTCAGAAGCAACGATGAGAGAAAAGAGAAGAAAGAAATCTTGAAGGGTTTAAATAGGGAAGTTTGCAGAAAAAGAGGGGTATGGGAATCATGAGCCTAGCCTCCCACTACTCTGAGGAACTCTGCGCATTCCTCTGCTCCAACCACTCGCGGACAACACGTGTACAGTGACGTCAGGGAAAAGCAGAGATCGAAGAAATCCAACAATAAGGAAATAATCAAAAAGAAGATATGCAGAGATTGCGCCACACGTCAGGCGGTTAACTGAGACGCGCTCCAGCCGAAAAACACGAACAGACGCCCAAAATCGGCACCTGGGATCAAAAACGTCCGTGGCACGCCAAAGAATCTCGAGAACAACTCCGAGAAACGTCGTCGTACACATCTGAAAAGTCCTCAGGAAGAGCAGACTATTCAAAACACCTAGCAAGTAAGAACTCTTCAAAAACGTCCTCAGTAGAAGTAACTTGAAACTATTCCAAGCAACACCGATAAATCACTGTTACTCGGAGTAGGGGAACAACTGTTTATGCCAAAAAATTCTCAAGTGCCGGTAGCCAATCAGAGGTCGACCCGTGGCACTGTTGGCAACGTCATCAAGACTCAGAAAAAGCAAACGACCAAGATCTTGCCAGAATCGCCACACATAAAGCGGGCAAAACTCCCCGAAATGTATAGAGTAAGTGAGGACCCGTCCTCTGGAGAGTTGTTTCCAGAATCATTAAAGTTGTCACGCGAGAGGCATGCTGGTCAAGTCCCCGCTAGCTAACGGATATCAGGCATCCATCGTTTGAGCGGGAAACAAATTCAAATTCACGCCACTCCCCCAAACAGCAAAAGCTGGCCGAGGACTAGCCACTGCTCTCCATGCATTACAAGAAAAATCTAAATTTGCTAGGCACTTTTTCTAAGCAAATTTTTTTCCCTAGCAAAAATCGTATTTGCTAGGCCATTTTGTTAGAGAAATTTTTTTGCGAGGCTCTTATAAAATTATATTTGCGGGAATTTTTTTTTGAATCTCGCCAAAAATTTGCAAGGAACATTTTGCTAGGCATCCAAAGCAAAATTTTATTGCATTTTGCTAGGCCTTCATTTTGCGAGGCATTGCCTAGCAAAATGTTTAGATTGTTTTCTAAAAATTAATTTGCTTGGCACTGCCTCGTAAATGCATGTGCCTAGCAAATGAATTTTTTTGTTTTGCTAGGCATAGCCTTGCTAATGTGCCTAGCACAATATTTAAATGAATTTTTTTTATATAAAATCACATTCCAACCCTATTCCTATTCCTCTTTTCTTCTTTCTCGATTTTTTTACCCTCTCAAAAATGAATCTATTCTTTCTCTTCTCTTCTCCTCTATATCTGTGTGAGCGACGAGCAAATGCTCTATTTGCGCCGACGAGGTTGACAGCTGCCTCTGGAGCCATCACTGTCACCGGCGAGGTAAGCGTTCTCTCTTTTTATGTATCTCTCTCTTGTCTAACCTTTCGAATCCTCGACGCACTGATAGTTGCATGAGACCACACACAACACCTGTTCTAGGGTTTCAAAGTCGTCACTTCTATTTCTCTCTCTAACACTCTCGCTTTGCCTCCTACGACTCAGCTCAGCAACTTGGTGTAAGCATCTGATTGGGGTTTCATGTCTCGATCTACTGAGGTATTTGTGTTCTCCATTGATTTTACATCTTTCAGTGATCTAGGTCATAAGTTTGTTTTTTGTATTTTTGTTGTTGATATTTTTTTGAATTTTGATCTAGGATTTGCTTGTGCTTTAGTTGCTGAGAAAGAGGCAGGGAATGGACAAAAATATAATCTCAAGTTTAACATGAGCAAGGGATTTTGCTCTTGCACCAAGTTATAATATCTTTTATAGTTTCACCTGTTGGTATATTCTCTCCCTGTCCTTTCTAATAAATTTTGTTTATTTACATGTCTAAATTAAGAGTTTCTTTCTTTTGTTTGGAATTGAATTTCCGTTTTATTTGGGGTGTCATGCTTCCTCAAGTTGTTTGTGTTTTTACCTCTCTTCACTGTCTTTGTAGATTGTTTGCTCAAGTAAGAAGTGTTGAATTTTGACCATGGAAACAAAATGAGGAGACTAAGCACAAGCAGAATGGCTCGAGGCAACAAAAAAGATTAGGACCTAGCGAAGGGGAAGCAACAGATTAAAATTCAGAAGAGAGGGCATTAGCTTTATAAAGAACATAAGCAGGCCCTCGGAAAGAATCAACAAAAAGACATTGATTCCTATTCAACCACAAACACCAACAAGTATAAATGAATAACAAGTTTGAAAGGATAGAAAACAAGTTTATTAAAGAGTCTTTCAAGTGCAATTCGAACCAAACATCAAAATTATCATTCAAACACAGGTGTCTACTCCCAATTCCGGCTAAATCCAAGAAGTAAAAGGATATAAACGTAGCAAATGGTCCAAATCTTCACTGAGATTAAAACAACGGTGACAATCCTGATTTAAAGGAATAAACCTAACAGCAAGAAAAGTTTTTGTTGGAAGGTTGTGGTGAAAACAAAGCCAACCAGATAAACGAATCCGCTCTTGACACTTCAAACACCAAATAGTTTTCCAATCCTTAACAGCATAATTAGTCAACTCCTTACCATCCACATCATTAAGACAAAGATCGTAAGCCGATTTAACACTAAAAATGCCATATTTATTCTTACCTCAATATCTAGAATCCCAAGTAGTAGAGTTTGGGAGAATTGGAATAGCAAACATCCGAAAAGAGATGAGTCTGGGGATAACAAAGGAAAGGTTACATAAGTCCCACTTCCCTCTATTATCCCAAGCAAAGCAGATAGTCATAAATTCCTCCTCCCTGGTGAGAGGACCATACAAGGATTCTCTAAAAGAAACAACCCCCCACCATTTATCAAAAAACATACTCGCAGATCTCCCATTATCTATGGAGCAACTCTCTCCAGCAACAACTAGATCCAAAGCACTTTTGATAACCCTTCTAATAATTGAAGCCCCACCATTAGATCTCTCATACTTGGCCCTAATGCAAGCAACCCAAATTCTAGGCTAACAATTCCTCACTTGCCAGGCTAACTTAGCAAGGATAGCTAAGTTCCTGAATTTAGACACTTTAATGCCTAAACCCCTTTATTTTTCGAGTTGGTAACCTTCTTCCAACAAACTTTAGACATTCCTAACTTGCTATCAGACCGTCCCCACCAAAAAATTCATATTTAAGGCTTCCAACTTCTTATTTATAGATTGAGGCCGAAAAATGGTACTCATATAATAGCTAGGAATGACCGAAGTAACAGCTCTAATCAAGGTAGCCTTACCAGCAAGCGAAAGAAAATGAGCTTTCCAGCCATCCAGCTTGCTCTTTACCTTATCAAGGATAAAATTAAAATCGAAGCCATAAAAGGGGTACTTTTAATGGTAAAGTCAAGGTAATTACCAAAACTATCACTACGATTCCAAGGGATGACAGCTCCTACTTCCACTTTACTAATGACATAAACAAATTTATAGAACACCACTCTAGACATATCTTTACTAATAATTTGCCCTGATATCTCACAAAAAACATCTATGACACCTTTGAAAGTAAGAACACTACTAGACTTGACAAAACTAAAAAGCACAATGTCATCAACAAACATGACATGAGAGATTTTTGGGCCAGCTCTACCAACAATAAAAGGGATCCGCTCTTTTAAATTGACCTTCTCTTCAATGTTCCTACATAAGTACTCCATACATAAGATAAAGATATAAGGGGACAAAAGGTCCCCTTGCCTAATACCTCTTGATGGCTCAAACATTTGAGTCATGCCTCCATTAAGAAGCACAAAAATAAAAGTAGAGGAAATGCAATCCATAATCAACATGATTAAGGAAAGAGGCATATTATTGGAAATCAGCATAACCTTAATAAAACTACATTCCAATCTATTATAAGCTTTGTCTAAGTCTAGCTTCACTATCATCCATCCAGCTTTTTCTTTATTAACAACCATAGAATGAAAAATCTCTTGGACTATAATCACATTATCAACAACTTTCCTACCCTTCATAAACCCTCCATGCAAAGGATTAACCAGCTTAAGGATGAGGGGTTTCAATCTATTGAGTATAACTCTAAAGAGGATTTTGTAAACAGAGTTACAAAAGCTGATAGGCTTAAACGACTTAGATACTCAGGAGCTCTAATTTTTAGGATTAGAGCTACTATAGTTTTATTCCAATCGTTTGGAATTTTTGAAAGACAAAAACATTCCTCGATTTCTAGGACAATATCATGTCTTATCAAGTCCCAATTCATTTGAAAAAACCCCAGATGGAAGCCATCCAATCCTGGGGGGCTTTTATAGGGTACATGTCCCAAAGGGCTTTTTTAACCTCAGCATAGAAGAAATGGATTTATGGTAGAGATTTTTGAACACCACTTCAGAGTTCCAAGTAGCCGGGTTGGAGGAAAGAATCAGGCAGGAAAAGAAATTGTGGATAAAGCTAGCCAGTTCCCTCTCTCCCACTATTTCCACACCCATAAGACTAAGAAGCCTAACAATGTTATTCCTCTTAGTTCTAATCTTAGTACTAAGGTGAAAAAATTTAGAATTGGAATCACTTTCATTAAACCAAAGAATTCTCGACTTGAAGTGCCAATAAGCCCATCTTGCTTCAGAGTAATAGCCGAATCAGATCTAAGATTTTGTTTCTCCTCCAACATAGTTTGGGAAGGCGAGGACTCTAATCTAGACTGCACTCTACTAATAGAATAAAATAAGCCAAGTTTCCTACTCCTAATATCTTTAAAAAAACATCCTTATTCCATTTAGACAAAGCTATAACTAACCCTTTCAACTTACAATGAACATGACCAGATTTCAGAGTAGACCAAGCATTGACAAAATAATCATGATATTCAGAATGAGAAATCCACATAGAATGGAATCTAAAATGTTTAGACATGTTAGAAGACAAACGAGCCTCATAACTCAACAAAATTGGACAATGATCCGAACGAATTCTAGCAAGATGCTTTATAGTAGAGTGAGGGAAGGCCTCAAGCCACTCGGAATTGAAAAAGAACTTGTCCAATCTCTCATCAACTCTAGATGCAAAAGACCTTAGGTTGGACCAAGTGAAACAAGGACCAAAGAACCCCAAATCAATCAGCCCACGATCATGAATGCAATCAATAAAAGGTTTAGACTTAGAAAAATGAAAAGGAACACCCCCCAATTTATCACCTTAAGACAAGATATCATTAAAATCCCCAAAAACAGCAATAAAACCAATAAACGCATATAGCAATAGCCTAATACTATCCTAAAGACCCAAGCGAAGACTATGTGATGTACTAGCATATATGCCATAGATCAGAAAAGACAATTGGGAGGAACATACCTTAACCACAACTTAGATGGTATGATCAGTTTGTTTCTTGAGCTGAACTAGAAGCAAACCACTAGTTCACATAAGAGTCATACCCCTAGTTGTTCCCACAACAACCACCATGATCACAGGATCAAATCCCAACCTATTGAGAATATGCATCCCTCGAACCCCACTGACTTTTGTTTCAGATAACAAGACCATATATGGGTGATGAACACCTATGATGGGTTTCTTATGATTCTTGGTGTGCTTCTTTTCCCACCTGCCCACACCATCAAGCTTGACCTTCTTCCCAACAGTCTTCTGATATTCCTCTGCCTCACCTCCGGGCTTATCAGCATCTCGAAGTCCCCCACTAGCTCATCTGGCTTTCTTGAGCACGTCACGCAAACACAAACTTCTTGATTGAGATCGATTCTCTATTGTGTTTGTTTGATTATTTCAAAAGAAATTTTGTCCCACATCGGATAGGGATGATAAACTTTGTAAGTTTATAAACCAATCTCTTTTACATGTGTTTGATGAGCTAGAAAGAGTGATGGGCTTGCGCGCATTCGGATTGGGCCCAACTAAGGCAAATGGGCCGATTTCCCCCCTCCCCCTCTGCACGTGAAGTATAAAGAGCCCAAAATTGGTTTTGCTAATTAAGACTTTGGTTTTTTTTTTTTTGGCCTTATCTCAAAACCTCAGTTTTTTGAACGTTTGAAATAGGGTATCTGTTAATTACGTTTTTATTAGATTTTTTCAGTTCAGATTTTTTCTATCAATTACGATTTTTAAGTTTAGATTTTTTTTTTGGGTTTTATGTTTTCATTTTCCAAAACGCCTGTGATTCTATTTTCTATATCTATTTCAAGTGAGATTATATTTCAATTATCCAAAAATCAAATTCACTCACAAAACTTTCTCCTCTGCTTTTCGTTTCGAAACCGCTGGTTCTCATTTTGATTCGCTGTTGATTTCTTTTCTTGTTATCGTAAGCAGGCAAAGTTGTTGTATCCTGGGGGATTGCACGAACACCCATGAATGATCATTTAGCCCAGTCCCCGTGCACACCTCAGCTTGTTTCCGTTTTCTCTAAACTCTATTTTGTAGGTCTTCAATATTCAACATTCTCTGCATTTCTAGCTTCAGCTTTGATCCTTCCCAATTCTTCTAGACTACACAGAAGCTTTCCCCAAAAAAATTGATTGTTAGGGTTTGTCCTATAAGGGCCTGACGGAGAACACTCTGATTGTCCGACAACACCACCGCCAATGGTTCCACTGATTTTGGGGCTAATAACGGAGTTTTGCTTCTCAAGTAACGCAGAGGCATTTCGAATGCCAGAATCATCAGAGCCTCGTTGGCTGTTACCACTTCCCAGAACCTCCTCATGAAGAATACTCCATTGTCCGCTTGGCTAAACACCCAAGGAATCTTCGATTCCAGAAACCACTACGAGGCAAACTTCTAATAAGCCTCCGCTCATAACTCTGGGGTCCAATTTTTCACACATGTTGATAACTCGCAGTTTGTGCTAGTTATCCGACCCTAAATCATGCTTAACCTAGCATGTTACGTGCATTTTTACCTCTTCTTTGGGCCTAATTGTGGTTAATTTGATTAAATATTAATTTTGTGGCTCATTCAAGTGCATTAGTGTAGTTTTTGTGTTTTAGCTTATTTTCGGTAGTTTTTAGTGTATTTTTGTTTTTTGCCTCTTTTACGTGTGCCGGGTTTTTATTGTGATTTAAAGGTTATTAGGAGCGCACATAATGGTTGGAATTGGATGAACAATGAAGGGTCAAGGAAAATCAATGGAGGTCAAGAAGAGAAAATAGCAAAGAGAGGAAGTTTAGGTGAAATTCCCCAATATGCCAAAATGACTTTTGAGGAGTAAAACTGGAATTTCACAGCCTACACTAACTCAAATGGATTTTAGGCCTTTGGTAAAGTTGTAGATGACATCCTAGGCTTTCCAACAAGTGGTGGATCGTAATTTTCCAAGCTCGTTTGGCCCACCAAACGTTGCGTTAAAGAAGGCGCATCTGCACAGACTCGCGAAACCCTAATTTCGATGCACAACTTGGACACCTAATGATGCTTGGTGCCGCAGCATTGGCTCTGGTGCCACGGCGCCCACATTACTGTCATTTCCTATAAATAGACATGCTTGGCTTCATTTTTATCATCCGGAGTGAGGAGGAGGAAAGGCTATGCG
>JAYMTA010005149.1:0-11768 GCA_036897625.1 Pelargonium cotyledonis
AACTTGTATATGGAGCCCAATATTCATATTTTAATGGTATCAGAGTAGGTGTTGATCCTGCCTTTTGGGCAAGCTAATTTTCTAAGCTTTATTGGGAAGTTCAAATTTCTTTATTGATGCTATGCTCAAGCCTCAAAATCAAGCTATATGTATTTCTTTTGAACCTCTTTGTTGGTAACAAACTTCCAATATATCTCATAAAATGAATCAAATTTGTATCCAGAAACTTGTCTGAGTATCAATAAATCCTAAATGAATATGTTAAGGCATACTTTGGGGTGTCCATATCCTACCACTCTATCCATCAGGTATTCAATTTAGTTTCACTGCTCATCATGTATCATGCCAGTTGGCTCTCTCCTGCTCCAAAATGGCCTTTGTCTTTAATTATTATGTCCATCAAGCACAAAGCTTACACAAGATAATTTAAGAAACATTTGTGTTAGATTTTAATACAATTACAATTTAATGACTTGAAAATAGGAATTTAATTAGCGGTTGGTGGATTATTATCATTTAGGTGTGCAATGATGGAGCTTGCATCTTCTCTTGTTGATGGAGCCAAGGAGGATCTTATTGATCTAATCTTTAACTTTATCAAGCAAACTTTCAAGGTACAACAAAATATATATATATATATATAGCAATATAGCCTGCTTAATATACTAATCTTATTTGTTCCCATAATGGTTAAATTGCTCTTGGACTTTTTGAATTTAGGCAAGTAAAGAGATTGGACATTGTGAAGCATACCTCACTTTGAACAAAATTCTAGAGGTCTGTATTGTTTCCTTTGGCGTGTATAAAATGAATTACTAAGCTTGTTACTCTTGTGGATCTAACTCTTATCTGTTATATGTGTGCGCATGTGGCAGGAACACACTTGGTTTTGTTCTTCCAGATTTGTTGAGCTGGTTGATCTTTTACTAGGTCTCAAGTCCCCTGTTGATAAGACATCTCTTAGAAGTCGATTTGCCTGTTTCCACACCCTAATGGTTCACTCATTAAAGGTCAGATTGCTTTGAGTTTTGTTTTCTTTCCCCTCCATGCTTCTTTTCTTTGTGCACTCCCTTACTTAAAACTACACAGTGTGATTTTCTCTGTACAATAAAGAGTAAATTTACCCATTAAAATAAAGCGTGAATTATATATTTTATGCACATGTAATGTATAGCATTCTTAGACACATGCTTTTTTTTTTTCCCCTCTTCAAAGTTATGACAGCCATTTAATGTTTTATGTTTAGTGAACTTGTAAATTGTAATGAACTCCCTATCCTCCATTTGCTTCTTCCATTATGGAAAGATTGCTTAGAAAGGGTGTTGAATTTCTGTCTAATTTTTTGTCACTTCGTTCTGCAGACTAACTTGGAGGATGAGGAGAATACAAAGGGTTTTCTTATTCTAAATGAGATCATACTCATCTTAAAAGCTGTAAGAACCATTTGATATGAATACCATGCTTTTATATGCATTTTGCACATAAAGGTTTCTCTCTGTCTGTCTCTCGCACACACATAGTACATGTTTATTTTATTTTATTTTACTTGTTGGATAAAAGATGCAGGTATGAGTAAGATGTATTATTTCCAATATCTTTTAATGGTGATTCCTCAGCAGTAAAGCTTTTGATATTCGATGGCCATAAACTATTATCCTAGGCTTTGATTACATTTTAGTTGTAATTGATGGTTTTATGAAGACTTCTGACCCCTTCGTCTTCCTATAGGTTTGCCAAGAACCCTGCACTATAAGATTATTATTTGAAATGTTTATAGAGTAGATGGGGTTTTTGGTTTATTTTCTGTGTTTATATCATGTCTTATTTGTTGACACATTGGGTTTAAATGTCTTTATGCTAGTGAACCAAATTTCCTTCTTTAAGACTTGCTTAAAATAATATTTGTAAGCTATCATATTTGGTAATGTTTGTCCAGCAGTTAAGTATGTTCTTTATCTATCTGATATATTGGCATTGCAATGTATTTGACATTCAAAACATCGGTGTGCTAATGATGTGCATACGAATTTATAATGCAGGGAGATGAAGAAACTAGAAAAGTG
Organism: Pelargonium cotyledonis; assembly: GCA_036897625.1. Taxonomy (NCBI): domain Eukaryota; kingdom Viridiplantae; phylum Streptophyta; class Magnoliopsida; order Geraniales; family Geraniaceae; genus Pelargonium; species Pelargonium cotyledonis. The sequence continues at coordinate 2,064 of JAYMTA010005149.1, forward strand.
GCATATGATAGGCTCCTGGCTATAGGTTCCAGCTTGAAAGACTCATCATGTGTTGGCGATGATACACCTTATTCCAAATTAGTTAGCATGGTATGCCATATACTACAAGTTATTACTTTATATTGTAAGAGTCATTCTTTTTTTACTAGCCTGCCCATACGATTTCTTCTCATCATGTAGTTTGCTGTTCTTGTTCGATATATGTCGTGGTATTCTGCTTTGGATTGATATTGATTTTTTTTTAAAGTTGGCCCAATGGGCCGAGCTACACAATAGGAGTAGCTCTCCCATTTTTCCTATAACCCCTCTCCACCCAACCCCACTCAATGGGACTCCAACCCACGACCTCTCCCAGAAAAGTGTTTCTTGAACCACTAAGTCATTCCCTAGGGGACAAACGAATAAGTAGAAAACATTGATATTGAATGTTGAAGAGTTTAGTGGGAAAAAAAACAAACAAATATGTATGTGTACATATATATTGAAGGGCCAGATTAGATCCCATGATATGTGGTTATGGTCAAACATGCAAGTGATCGCTACACTTGTCGTGTTCTGGTTTCTGCTTTTCACCACAAATGAGTGACATGTACTGGCATATGATGGCAGGGAAATGAGTTAGCCCATAAGTGCTGCATAGAAAAGTCCACCACTTGATCAACTTTACCTTCCTCTGCTTAAAAAATTGTATGATCTAAGAAGAAAAGGACAAAAAAAGTTGTGAGGTTATTGTGGTTTGTGCTTTATTATATTGTGCTGTTTAAGACAAATATGTCTTCTTTTTTACTAAATATATGGATAATTGGGGATAAGTCCTAAAAGCAACAATGTTATGTGTAATGATTGATCTTCCCTGCCAATTTCTAATGTCCATCTCAGTCTTCTTTTGATGGTATTGGCTGTAAATTTTTACATACTTTAAGGGCTGATTAAAATGACAATTGGCAATTTCATTGTTAACACATGGTTTCACCCTCTTCAGATAATGGGATATCTTTCTGGTCCGTCTCCTCATATAAAGAGTGGAGCAGTGTCTGCACTATCTGTACTGTTACACAATGATCCAGATATCTGTGTTTCAATGCCGGAGCTTGTCCCGTTTATACTATCTTTGCTCAAAGGAAAAGCTCTGGAAGTTGTAAAAGTTGGTGTCACATTACTCTTATTCCAGATTTTTTTCTTGTTCGGTTTACCGTCAATGCTTATGTGCTCATGATGTCTTGTACACGTTAAACAGGCTGTGTTGGGCTTTGTGAAAGTATTAGCTCTTTGCTTACAGCCCAAAGACCTGCAGAGTCTTCTATCTGATGTTGTCAATGGAGTTCTCCCATGGTCAACTGTCTCTAGAAATCATTTCAGATTAAAGGTAAATAAAATTTCGGCAAAAAGGCTAAAGCTTTTTTATTTATTATTATTTGTGTACTATTTGTGCCAATTAATAAATATCTATGAATGCATTTAATCTTCAGGTGACAACTATACTAGAGATCATATTGCGCAAGTGCGGTTCTCCTGCAGTGAAGCTAGTTACGCCAGAAAGATACAATAATTTCATCAAGACTGTTCTCGAGGTAACAATCTGTTTTATGTGATTTATTATCTTTTAACTGGCTAAAGTTCAAAAAGATTAATGAACACTTGACTATATGATTTAGGCTATTGTTTCAAAGGATTTTTACCAATTTTATTTCTCTCTATAATGCTTTGCTTTGTGTTTGGTATCTTCTGCTGCTATGTTCCTCACTAACCCAGTAATCCTGCTATTCTTTCTTGTTTCTCAAATTACTATATCTGTGATCTCATGTCATGTCATAATTTCTGGGCTTTGGGACTTGTCTCGTTTTTTTATTTTTCTTACCAATATCTGGTAGGGTAACTTGTACAAAAACCATCTAATGGGTCCTCTGCCGCTTATTTTATGCAGAACCGCCAAAATAGAAGCTCCAAAGATACAGACACAGCTGATATGGAACTGACTTATGCAGATTCAAATACTGAGAGGGGGTCAGATAATTTTATAACTAACCAAACTATAATTTCTGTATCTGCTGTCTCTAGATCACATCTTCTTACTTCTATTCTCATGTATATGCTTTTAGGTCACATGAAAGAAGACAACATGAAAACGGTTCGAAGGAAAGTTGGAAGAGAAAGAGGGATTCGAGTACGATGAATGAAAATGGTCCGAAAGACAAGTGGAAGAGAACGAGAGGGAATGAAAATGACTCCAAAGGTGACTGGAAGAGAAGAGAGACGCCGGAAAACATAAAATCTGGTTCAAATGATCATCATCATTCATTTACTGGTAGTGGCGGTAAAAGATCAAGAGATTTCAATTACGACGGATCAACGAAGGGGAAGTCAGAAGCAATGGGTAGAAAAGGCCCGAGGAGTTTCAACAGGGGGCCTACCAGCGATGGAAAGGCGAAGACGGGGAAGCCAAATATGGGCAGAAAAGGTAGTGCAGGAGATAATAGGCCTCAGAAGCGCATGAACAAGAAGTTTGGAGGAGGAAAAGGAAGGAAATAGATAAAAAGATGATGGTGTGTGTGCATGAAGATCTGGAGATTTATTGCTTCTGCAACTGGAAACAAGCCGGTGCAGAGGCATTGTATGGGCCAGTTAGGCTGTGGCTCATCATAAATTTTGTAGGAGAAAATTTTACTTCTTTCTCTTCATGTATTTTTATTTACGTTTTGTTTTAGCTTTTTATGGTCTTACCACCTATTTTGTATGATTTTGTTGAGAAAAAAATGTGAAAGGAAAATTACAAATAGTATATTATAAAATAGTTGTGTTGTTTATCTTTATATATACATTTTTTATGATTTGAGATATTTTATATAAAGAAAAAAAGTGTTGATCTTCGTGGGAAAGATCAGACATTCACACTCATCTGTTCGCAATAATTTATCCTTACATATGTTTTGTGTGTGTATGAGCCAAGTAAATTTTGGTTTAGGTTAAATCAAGTTAAAGAGGTGATGTTACGTCATTAAATTTTATTCATATTCACTCAAGTGAAATAGTGGGAGCAGAGCGTCCTAAGCTAAAATGGTTATGGGTCTATAATTTGATCTAAAAATTAATTGCCTTATATATAAAGAGAATTTAAGCCTAAAAAATTTACAGCTAACCCCCTCAAATGAATTTGTGGAAGAAGAGCAAACCGCTAAATCCAACCATTTTGATAATGTGTCATAATATCATAGGTGATTTAGCTTAAACAAAAAACTTAACTCGTAAGATCCAAACATTTTGATAATGTGTTGTTATCTCATAAGTAGCTCTGAGTTTCAGCAATTGCTTCATATACTAAATATAGTATAATTTTACTACTCATTTGTAAACGACAATAATGATCTATTAAGCATAGATTCATTGCCAAGAAGTCGGTATTTGGATCAAACTAAAATTCAAATATAAAAATGCATCGTTTTAGTTGGACACAAATTCGATTTTATGTGATGATTCCATTTGTTGTGCCTTGTCGACATGAGAGGAAAGAATGACGTGTACATCTGTAACCGAAAACAACAAGGAGGAAGTAAGTAAATTATAAAAAAAGTAAAGATCCAAGAATCAAAAACTAATGAAAAAGACGAGGTCTCTAATAGATAAAAAAAAAATGAGGGAGGAATTTGTATGTATAGAGACCTTTTATGTAGAAAAAAACATGGATTGAGGGACATTAAAATGCAAGACCTCTCTCACCGTTACAGTGAGTGACGAGACAACACAACACAACACAAGCTCTCTCTTCAATCTTGAATCAAATGGCTATCCCATTCCCCGCCATAACCATTTCCGAGCCAACTCGCCACCTCAACCTCTCTCCCCCCCCCCGCCTCCCCCCCCCTCCCCGCCGCCGCAACCGAACACTAATCCTCTGCACCTCCAACAAATCCTCCGCCTCTCCCTTCGAGGAGAAGAAATCCGCGTCCGTCGACTACGACAAGGGCCACCACCACGTCTGGACCCGAGTTAGCGGCCTCCGAAAAGCCGACATTCCCAAGCACCACCGCCTCAAAGTCGTCGCCGACCGCTTCCAGAAGGACTGGCCCGTCTCCGAGGTCGTCGACAAGGTCTTGCAGCTCAGCAAATGGGAGGACGTCGACGGCCTCTTGAATCGCTGGATTGGCCGCTTTGCCAGGAAGAACTATCCGTTTCTAATCAAGGTCTCTACTCGAATTCGACTGTCAATTTTACTGTTTTTGGTGTTTGCTTCACGGAGAGGTTAATTTTTTGGTTTCTTTCTGTAGGGATTGACACAGAGGGGTTCGATTGAGCATAGTGTTCTAGTGTTCAAATGGATGAAGAATCAACATAACTACTGTGCTCGAACTGATATATACAATATGATGATCAGGTTGCATGCTAGGCATAACCAGACCGATCAGGCTCGCGGTTTGTTTTTTGAGATGCAAAAGTTCAGGTATGAGATGCACAGTTGTTTGTGAAATACAATTTATATGTTATCAGTAGCCTCAGACATTAGATAGGTTTCTTGGCCATTTTTCTCTGTTCGCATATTGATTTTGTAGTTTTTACTTTTCCTGCTAGGTGCAAGCCTGATGCTGAAACTTATAATGCTCTTATCAACGCTCATGGTCGAGCGGGTCAATGGCGTTGGGCTATGAATATCATGGATGACATGTTATGTGCAGCTGTGTGTACTTGTATTTCTTCTTCCTAATCATTCATATTATTACTTGGTCCATGTTCATCAGGTCATTGAGAAGAAGATGCTAGCACTAATATCATGGACCTTTTTCATCATTTGCATTGGTTACCTTGTGATTCACATGCTTCTGTTTTTGCATCCAAAATGCAATCTTGTAGCATATTCTTATTAGTGTTAGGTTAGCAAAAGGAAAAAGGTCGTTGAAGAGTAGTACAAGAATTCGTTCTGCTCAATTTCATAATGTTCTTTTGATTCATGGGTTTATCAAAGATTCTTGTGGTTGACTGAGGTGGATATTTCAGTGGAAATTGGAAATTATGAACATTCACAAAAATGTATATAACATTCCCTATAGTTTTGGGTAGAAATGTCTGAAATAGAACTTCTTGAACCAGAAGCTCTTTATCTTGTTTTCTTCTTATCCCGTCCAGTCTTCGCATGTATAAATGAACACATTTTGCAACTGTAACTTCTTTACAAGGCATGTTTCTGACCTTAGCATCTTGATGCAGATTCCTCCTAGCCGATCAACATATAACAACTTGATCAATGCTTGTGGATCTAGTGGAAATTGGAAAGAGGCTCTGAATATTTGCAAGAAAATGACAGAAAATGGAGTTGGGCCTGATCTGGTGACTCACAATATTATTTTATCTGCATTTAAAAGTGGTTTTCAGTATTCCAAAGCTTTGTCATATTTTGAACTAATGAAAGGGACAAATATACGTCCTGACACAACCACTCTTAATATCGTGATACATTGTCTGGTAAAGTGTGGACAGCATGAGAAAGCCATTGAGATCTTTAATTCCATGAGGGAGAAGAGAGCGGAATGTCATCCTGATGTTGTGACTTTCACTAGCATCATTCATTTGTATTCTGCGTGTGGGCAGATTGGAAATTGTAAGGCTGTCTTCGATACAATGCTAGCTGAAGGTGTAAAACCTAATATAGTTACGTATAACACACTTATTGGTGCATATGCTTCACATGGTATGAGTGAAGAGGCATTATCAATATTTAATGAGCTAAAACAAAATGGTTTTCGCCCAGATGTTGTATCCTATACATCTTTACTAAATGCTTATGGAAGATCACAACAACCTGGAGAGGCTCGGAAAGTGTTTGACTCGATGAAGAGGAAAAGATGGAAACCTAATGTTGTTAGTTACAATGCTCTGATTGATGCCTATGGATCTAATGGTTTGTTAGCTGAAGCTGTGGGAGTTCTGCGAGAAATGGAGCAAGATGAGATTAAGCCAAACATTGTCTCTATATGCACACTCTTGGCTGCATGTGGCCGCTCGGGTCAAAAGGTAAATATTGATGCAGTGCTTACGGCAGCTGAAATGCGAAACATCAAATTGAACACGGCTGCATACAATTCTGCAATAGGAAGCTATATGAATGTGGGAGAATACGAAAAGGCTGTTAATATGTACAAATCAATGAGAACAAAGAAAGTCAAACCCGATTCTGTTACTTACACTGTTTTAGTAAGTAGTTGTTGTAAGATGTCAAAATTTAGCAAGGCAGTTGAGTTTCTCAATGATATGCATGATTTGAAGATTCCCTTGACCAAGGAGGTGTACTCATCTGCAATCTGTGCTTACAGCAATCAGGTATGGACCTTGAAATGATTTGTGTATTAATTCTTGTCCATAATTTTACCGGTTATGTTATTTCCTTCTCCTTTGATTTTGTTACGACATGTTAGGGCCAACTCACAGAGGCAGAATCTATGTTCAACATGATGAAGGTCGCTGGTTGTTCTCCAGATGTTATTACATATACCACAATGCTGCATGCATATGATGCTGCTGGTACGAATATGTGCTCATCTGCTGATCCATTTTGAGAGTAGCTGGAAACATTTCTTAAGTACTTAAATATTTTTTTTTTAAATCTAACTTTTTTCTATTTCAGAAAATTGGGAAAAAGCTTGCGAACTGTTTCAGGAGATGGAAGCAAATGGTATAGAACCAGATACTATTGCATGTTCTGTTCTGATGAGAGCTTTTAATAATGGTGGTCAACCATCTAAGGTTCTCATTGTGGCTGAATTTATGAGAGAAAAAGAGATCCTGTTTAGCGAAGCTATCTTCTTTGAGATGGTGTCAGCCTGTAACACGTAAGTTGCATATGGTATTGTTACATGATAACTTAAGCATTCTAATTTGCCTGCTGTAGCTCTTTATCTATTCTTTCTAACTTTTCAAAAGGTTATTCTTTGATTCTCCTTGTTTATATTATTATTCATATTATTTTCCTTTCTTGAGATTGTTGATGGGCATTTCTCTGCTTTTGTCACATGGTCATTGCTATGATATTTTGTGCCATGAAACTAACAGTTAATTTTGGTTGAAGATTACGAGATTGGAAGACAACAACTGATCTGATTAAATTGATGGAGCCTTCATTTCCTATACTGTCAATTGGACTCGTGAATCAGCTGCTGTATATTCTTGGCAAAAGTGGAAAGATTGAGACTATGATGAGGGTAATAGTATCTTTTTTACATCTTTGTATGATATGTTACAAAGCACAAAATTGATGTGAATTATGTTTGCTCATTTGTTGTGTTTGAGATCTCATATGCTATGTCAAATTCTTTTAGTAAATTTACTTGAAGTTGTGTTTTTTAACCTATGATTTTGAATATTTTTTTTTTCCAAACTTGCAGGTGTTCTACAAGATAGTGACAGCTGGTGTGGAAGTCAGTTTCAGCACATACTCAGTTTTATTGAAGAGTCTATTGTCCAACGGGAATTGGAGGAAATATATAGAGGTAGTCTACATATCATTGATTCATTTTGTTATGTAGGTGTTGGTGGTCTGCATTTGGTTGATCTAGCTGCATAAACGATGGCCAGATGTCCATTGTCTTTAAGTTCTGAGTAAGTTGCAAAAATCTTAGGCATTGGACAGCGGTATAAAATTATACATGCATATGAAACAATGCAAAAGAAAAAGAAATGGTTATGTTATGGCTCTAAGGTAATGGTTTGTAACGAAAACACCTAGCTACTTCATACCTTGCCTAAAAAGTGTGTAAAAGATAAGTGTTATACTTATATATTGTGGTTGGCGATGAAATATTAAAAGCAAACTGAAGGTTGACCATTCATAATTTCAGTCCGTAAGTTTGAATTTACTGCAGCACCGTGTTATGGGATCAATAATTAATTTGTCATTATGATAAATTTTGATAATATTATCGAATTTTGATTGTTCTACTGACTACTTCCGTTGTCTTAGTGCAAGATGGATTGTTAAACCAAACAATATTATTTATGCAGGTATTGGAGTGGATGGGGGATGCAAAAGTTCAACCTTCATCTGGAATGTATCGAGATATATGTCACTTCGCACAAACTGGTGCTGGAGCTGAATATGCTGCTACCATACTAGAAAGAGTTGGTATGTGGTCACTTACCTTCTTTGTTATAGATGTTTTGCATTGTCTGATGCTCCCCCGGCGCTGCTTGTATCGGAACTGTTTTTTACAAGTAGTTCGATTCTCACAACTACAAACCATTTCAACATGAAAAACTATCCTTTTCTTCGAATGATTTGCAATGGTGTGCATACAAAATTAGAAGAATGGTGTTTATGCATCACTGAATTTTTTTTACTTGTGTTAATCTTTGAATATTTTCAATGAAAAAAAAATCCTCTTCATATTCCGTAAAAGTTAAAACGATGGTGTATGGAACGTGGTGTCCACATTGTTGCAGTGGAGTGGTGGATATCATTTCCAGATAAAGATATCATTTCCAGATAAACCCTACTCCGACTCTGAGTTCAAACTCAGGCTACACTACTGAGAGTTACGAGACACGATAGGATCTACATTGAGAAAAAATAAATCTAGTTATTTAGTAATAAATTAGCAGCACCAATTTTTCTGATATAGGTTAAGCAACTCTAAAACTTCAAAACAAATCATTGCTGAGTGTAGTTTTATCATTTTAAAGCCGTTTTATTAAGATCTTTAATGTGAGTTAATATCTACAGAATCCTTGAGAAGTGAATATGGGAATCGATTATCCGAAAACAGGGTTGATGATTCTCCAATTCCCGCATAACGTGACAATTCGGCAAGTCGCTGCCTATAATTTCGAGACTATTACCGAGTTCTTTCCGGTGCCATTCCATGGAGATAGAGGTTGGCAATGGTAGGCCTCAAGTATATTATTAGAGATCTTTTAACATTTGTACAAACTTTGTCTTGTGAGTAAAATACAACCAAGAGAGTTGTTTCTCTTTTTTTTCTTTTTTTTTTTTTGACGTTGTCAATTTGTAAAATAAATATGTCTGTAAATGTAATAATGGAGTATATTCTTTTTTCTTTGAAACGGTCAATGTTGCAGGGAGAATCTTTGAACATTATTGAAAAGATTGAAGCAATTGAGATGCTATTATACGTCGTCGTTTTGGGGAGCAATAAAATAAAAATGATGGAAGGAGGGGAAAGACACTCAGGAGCAGGAGGGTCGTTTTGGACAACTAGCAAGCTGTGTAGCTTAACAGCAGACAAGTGGCGTTGGATGCCACATGCTCCTTTCAAACTGTACAAAGTGACAAAAACGCCCTCGCCCCCTTCCTAGCCGTTATGTCCTTTTTTGCGCACCCCTTCCCCACTTTGCAGCTATGTCATTTCCGAAGCTCACCAGGGGCATTACCGTCATTTCCTACTTTCACCCCTCTGTCTCTACTCGAACTGTAGTTTTCATCACTTCTGTGAATCGAATACTAAGAAATAACGGACGTCACCAATCTCTCCCACACTCGCTCACTTCACTCTCTTCGTTTTCGTTGCTGTCTCTGTCAGTCGCTTGCGATCGGATTTTTCTCTCTCCTAGGGTTCGGTGCTCCTGATCTCGGCATGGCTTCGTCTTCCTCCGACCCCGGGCTGAAACCCGAAGTCGGCGCTGGAAGCGGCGGGGGCGGGTTGTAACTGTAAGGGGCACCACCTAAACTGCAAGAAAAAATAGTTCCCATCAGAAGCATAGCCCTAA
>JAYMTA010005150.1:0-11767 GCA_036897625.1 Pelargonium cotyledonis
TCAACCAACATCATGCAATTGCAATCGTCGTTGAACACAATTAACAAGGATAATGTTTTCAATTGGATCAAACTTATCGCATATATCATATGTGACTTTTTTATAGACTTTAGGGCATTTGTGTGTGACCAGAGAAGCATACCCTATCGAACACACTTCCTCCAACTGTGTTTCGCTTAAGTTCAAGTGCAATAACCAATAAGGATCGATGTTGGTATAAAAATCACCCTACAAATTGTACAATCAAATAACGTTAAACATATAATTTATTAGTTGAATAATCAGAAAATCCGAATGCATATTTTAGAAACTTATAAATAGTATATTCCGTCTATGTACCGGCATTTTATCGATATGTTGATCTGTACATAACCCTGCATTTGAGAGGTTTATGTTGTCGTTCTTTATATCAGTCTTCATAGGACGCGTTCCACTAGAGTTGCACCTACATGTTCATGATATATGCAATATTGTTTTGTTATTTTAATGAGTTTCTATTATATAATTGTGGACAATGATTTGGTGTATGTGAAATCACGTACTAGACCCATAAACATTGAATCGGTGTTTCACATATGACAAAAACAATTGTGATTTTGTTTACCATTTGATTGTGTTGTACTAAACATATATGAAAGCTCAAAAATGTGCTACACAAACATAATGAAAAGGAATGATATGCATATATACACAAAATTGAAAGCATTATCCAAATGCTTGTCTACAACTGATACAACATATAATATGCTAGTGAACATTTGCACTATCAAGTGTGAACCACAAGTACTTTCTGTGTACAGTTTTATATATCGCAAATGTAATAACGCATGACATTGAAATGAACATAGTATTCCAACTTTCTTGAAGAAGTTACTTCCCTTCATGCTTGTGTTCCAAATGTAGATTAGAAGAACACTTTGAAGAAATTGTTTCCTAACTTCTGTCATTTGGTATGTGAGAGAATCCTTAATTTTTTTTTTCCCAAAAAAGCCTATCAAAACACCTCACCAATTATCCAACTACTTAACCTATGATCTTCAAGGATTTGTTTGTTTAGTTACTGAACTAATATAAACCTAGGAGAAGGAGTAGATTTTAACTGACATGATCATTTCTGAAGATCTATGTGGGCCCCGATTACTGTTAGCAAATCATTTCAAAAGATATGGCTTGTTTGTATATGCCACACTTGCATACATTCATTGGCTGTCTATTTTATTGACAAATTAACTATATACTAATTACACAATATCTCGATTACACACATCACAAGTTAGAAAGAAATTATTGCTTGGCATTTTATTGGACGACCATAAAAAGGAGAAACATAAGCAATTATGCGGCTTACTTAATCCAAGGAAAATGGGAAAATGCATGCAGATAAGTAACTAATTGAATTATATGTTCAATTACATTAGGATACTGATGTAACTGACAAATGTATGGAGTGAAGAGAATCTCAACTTTATTCATAATTATATGTCCAGTCTTGTTGAACATTATATAACCATGTACAACATATCATTGAAGTACCAAAACAAGTAAAGTTCATTTCATCCGACTCATAACGTCATGCTTTGATGGTTAAGCATATCATGGAATTTGTGCAAGTGCAATCCCCAAGTTCGTGAGCATTAAGATTATATAACATAATCACTAGAATTCTTCAATGTTGGTTTCGTAAATACAGGACGTTGTATCCGCCAAATATTTGTACTGCATCTCCAACTTCGTCTTCTTGTAGATCAACATCGATCATTCAAATAATGTTAGGTTCATACAGTTTTTGTATTGCTACTCCTAATAGCTGGTTACCTGTTTTCTTCAACTCATTTACATTTCACAGCAAATTGTGTATAAAAGGGCGAGTAAGGATTATTCGCTTTCTGGTTGCATTGCCATGAGTACGACTTGCCAAAAATATAGACCCTTCATGACGATCTAACTCTAAACTCACGTTCAATTTATCTAACATAGTAAACACATGTAATGAACATTTGGTATTGTACGACCTCCATTGTATACTATTGCCGATGTTTTGATATCCATTTTCAGGTGGGGCCAATTTCGACCATTCCCAGGGGACATTCTCAAAAGTTGTGAGGAATGATATAAAAGTTAGAGACTGTATGCCTAGAATATGAAATTCACCAATTAATAGAAGATTTAAAACATCCAAACGGTTCCTAAGCACGGGTATGAAATAACGTAGGTATGCTATGTATCAAAATGCACATTCTTTGATATGACCAAAATGATATGCATACCATAATACTAAATAAATGTATGAAAAATATGCCCAAATATTATCCGGCACCATCAAACCATGTTGAAAGACCTCGCTACATGGTTTGTTATGCAAAAAAAAATAACATTCCCATTGCAAAATACAGATATATCATACATATGGCATACCAATTTTGGTGGGTGTGATATGTTGCCAAGATCCCGAATTGCTTTAGCCTTTTTTTATTGCAAACTTGTTGTATTGAGGACCTACACTTTCTAAATTGTGATGTACTAAACATGCATCAAGGATGTAGTCCACAAAAGACTCGTCCATAACGATTTTATGAAGCAACAAGTAAGAGGAAAGTCAAAAACAGAAAAATGATTGCTAGGTGTGTGAGTGACAAAGTGCAAACCAAACACTTTCTCTTATAAGCAACCCTATCCAGAATAAAACAAAATAAATTATTGTCCACCCCTACCCTATAAAATGACAACAACATCTTGGGAAGAGAAGCTACACATTGATGTGATTGTACACTGAATATATAAGACAATCTATATGAAGCTCTCTTTCCACTTTGACAAGATGTTTAACTTGGTAAACGCACAATCTCAGTTTTTATATCTGTTTCATGCTTATTTTTTGGTGTATTCACTAGAATTTTATTTCTCTATAAATGATCAAATTTATATAAATTAGGGTGCAATAATTTATATAAATCATTATAATAGACACAAGAATATGAAATTTAATATATGATAATTTAACAATTTGTATCTATTATATCTTTAACTAAGTGTTATCGACTGTTATGTAACAATGTGAATGTGATTATTTACCATGTACAAAAAATTGCTCGGTTGCAACATTATACATTGAAAACCTTTTTATTAAGATGCAATCATAGATTCGATTACATTAGCTATGTTGATATTGTCCATAACAACTTTCAATTACCATCATTTATTGAAGGGATACTTTTACAAAACATAAAGTACAATAATTTACATTGCAATCCTACTCACCCAATCTGAACGAATTACTAACCTAGATATTGCGTAATTAGAATGCGGAGATATTAGAGCATGTAAACCACGCACCCATATTTCTTGTTCGTCTAACCGTTTGCTTAAAAGAATTCTTCTATCAACACACAAACCTAGTGTCAATCCTAATGCAAGCAACACACTTCTTCCAGACGTCATTAGAGATACATGATGTCCTACCCTACGACTGTTATTGATATTGTCTACAACATGATTAGTAATGACAATGGCTATTCGATGACGGTTTGCTATATTTTTTAGCAATGTCGTACATCGACGAATTTCATAATTTTTACAACTCATTCCGTATTCAGTGTGTTCGTACTGAAATCGATATATTGAAGTAATGGAGTCCAATACTATACGTTTTTCAGGTAATATATTATGCATTACTTGAAATTGAAATATTAATACTTCTATGGTGCACAACAGAATCTATAACTCATCAATAGTGTGGATATATCTTGTGAAAACATGATGGTCGAAATTATACTCATTCAGTAAGACTCCTTCATATTTGTCGCTCAAACTTCTGCCAAGTTATAAAAATCGAGCCAAAGGAAATTGGCTTTCCATTTTTTTGTTTAATGTAGATCCCCCGACACCCCCAAAGTAAGGAGGCAGTTGGGCATGGACGGCCAATTGCAAACACAATTGAGTTTTCCCAATACCACTCTCACCAAATAATTTTGTGATCTGTTTGCAAGCTATTCCACCTCCAAGTACTCCATCTAACCTGCAACAACCAATAGATATGTATTTTGTATCCATATATGAATTGATGTTATTCCACCTCCAACTTTTGTATTTTTACAACAAACTATAACAATGTTGTCTTTGAATTGAGGTTTGGTTGTATGAAATGAACTTACATGGTGCTTTAATGGATAGTCAGTTACAAATTTTCTATTAATGCATTTCATACATAATAAAACTGCCACTGGTCAAAATTTATTTCTAATAAAAAAATAGTAAAATAATTAAACTAAGCTAACCAATGTATGAATGCAATGTGAGCCTTATCACAAATTTGAAGGCACGTCATCACTCCAACATTCTCTTACATAAACGGGGCGTTTCAACACATATCCCTTATCAATTTTCATATTCTTCGTTCACAATTCATCTTCTTCGCTGACTCGGTCAGTAATCAATAGTTAGCGCTTCGATTGGGTAGTGAATCTCAATCGGGTATGGATGCGAATAAGGAGTACATGAATAGTAACCTCAATTAAGTGCCCGACGTTATTTAATACATCATCCTGGGTTTGATCATATATAGAAATGTGGGATAAAAGCTATGGTGAGGATCTCAAAAACTAGAAACAATCTGGGACGATGTTTCTACGGTTGTTCAAATTATGAGGTAAGATTTGTAGTTGTTTTAGTGTATTTTTATAGATGAATCGGAGGTTGCATTATCATTATTTGTTGTAACTGGTAGTAAGATATTTGGTTTGTTAAATAACGCAGGGAGTTGAATATTGTAATTTTTTTGGTGGATGGATTGACATGGATCATAGAGCTCCACGATCTGTATTTTTAGCTCCGCTTAATGCCCAAAGAGAGTACTTGAAGTGTCTGATATTAGAGAAAGATCAATTGAATGAGCTGTGTCAAGAGCAAAAACTTGTAATTGATCAGACAACAAAGAAGTTGAAGAAAACAGGAAAACAACATAAAAATTTGATTACAAATATCCACTTGATGTTTGTTTTGAATGTCATCTTTATGTTGTATCTGTTGATGTCAACTGAAAAAAGGAGATAGATTGAAATTAGCATAAGTTTGAATTTTATTAGCATATGATCTGTTGAAATTAGGGTGTGCGTGTGTTTTGTATTAGTTTCGACAACAATGCAATTATACTTCTTCTTCATTGAATCAAACTCTTTTAGTTACAATGTTAAATTATTGTTTGAATTGAAAAAATGAAGAGGACCTCTATTCTTACAGTTTTTGCTGATCAAACCAACCTGTTTTATCTTACTGGATAGCCAGTTGGTTTGATTGTTTCATATAGTTTCGGAATTGTGTTGAAGATTATGAAGATTTATTATTGTTCAAGATATATCATGTCTTTCTATTCTTGTTTATTATTTATAATCATGCAAGCTACATTTCATATTGTGTGGATCATAGTGAAATTATCCTAAACATACACAATGTTATGAACTTGAGATAACCTGACACGTTATGTGTTCAATATAAACAAGGAAAAAGGTTCATTTTAGTCCCCATATTATCCAAAATATTCCAATTTAGTCCTTAAACTACCAAGTGATAAGTAGCAGTCCAAAGTTCAGTTAAGTGTTCGGGTTTAGTCCAAAGTAGTAAAAAAAACGTTCCAAATTAGCCCATTCTGTTAAATGTATTGACGGAATCAGTCAAGTGCGATGACGTAGAATTTATTATTATTATTTTATTCTACATGGAGATGATGTGGTTGCAAACTCATCAAATTGGAACCAAAATTACACTTTAGCTCATGGACAAATGACCCAATTCCCACCATGTCCTTCTTCAACCTTCAACCACCACCATGCCATCGAGCACCTCCGCCGCCACCGTTTTGTCAGCCACCGTGAGCAAATATATGAGAAGTGAAGTGGTCCGTTCTCTCTCCTCCGACGGTGGCGCCCAGATCTGGTTGTGAACAGATCCAGCGGTGGTGCCCAGATATGGTCTTCCTCTTACCAGATGTGGTGAGACGCCGATCAAAAGAGAGGAGCTGATAGCGACAATGGCAATGACAACGTCAGAGGAGGATGAGAATGCCGAAGCTCGAAGACAGAGGAGGAGGAGCACGCTAGAGCTCGAGCACGTCGGAGGAGGAGGAGCGATTCATGACCAGATCTAGGCACTACCTCCGGCCAGCGGAGCACGTCAGAGTAAGATGAGCACGCCGACCAGATCAACGAAAAAGAAGATGCTAACCTCCTTTCTCTCTTCTTTTTCTTTTTCATTTTTTTATTTTCTTATTAAACCATTTTGCCACATCATATGCCATGTAGTAAAAAAATAAAAGAAAACAAAAAAAATCCAGCATAGTACCATTTAATGTATTCTGTTTCCATATTTAACAGAGTGTCCTCCCGCCAACCACTTTCATGACTACTTTGGACTAAATCCGAACACTTGACTAAACTTTGGACTGCTGCTTATCATTTGGTAGTTTGAGGATCAAATAGGAATGTTTTGGATAGTACGGTGACTAAAATAAACAAATATAACATGTAACTAAAGTTTTGTTTTTTCTCCATTCACAACAACTACTACTACTAGGTGTCCTATTTTAAATAATATCATCAATTACTAACATCTACCACAATGAAGTCATTTAATTGTATATGCATTCTGGCAAGCAATATCAATTAAATCTAATAACACATTTACAAAATGACCCAAACATTACATAATATGTAAATTAATTCATGAAACAAAAGTACTCATCCACTGATATATGTCACTTTTTCAATTCTAGTCTTCAAACCCTTGCACATAGAAATTATGTAATTACTCATCAGCACATCTACATATCCTAACACCCAATATCAACCGGCATTGCTCAGTCATATCAAGTTGGGGACCATGTCTTTCAGCAATTGCAATCTAAATTGTGTTCTGTTTTGTAGCATTCTGTGACTTCCAAATTTGGTGGAACTTCCCCTCATTGGTGTGCCGTCGTACAATCTCATGAATTGTATGACAAAATGGCCAGAGTCATAGTTGTTCACAAGTTCTTATGTTAGTCTTTTTTTTTTTTTTTTTGTGGCATACTCAATATAAATTGAAATGATGTATACAACACTTTTACCAAATATGTATACCTGAAATTTTGTTGTGGCATTATCGGAAATTGGATATTATTAATCGTCAATTTGTTGGACCGCATTTTCTCACTATCAGTGGCTGAACGCAAAACAAGTTTCTTAAACAAATTGGCATACAAAATATTGGTTAGTAACTAGTAGTTTAAGTAAAGTGAAACGTAAATTGAAGTACAATATAAATATGTCAAACCATATGGACGGTATAACTTTCCACATACTTCTTCCAAGTACGTTACGTCTTGTCTGTGACCATTGCATTATTGCTCTTCAATACTTGCATTTCAACTTGGTTGGTGTTGAACACCATACAAACCATGTTCCGAATAGGCAACAGGGTAGGAAAACCTAAAACGAATGAATTGAATTATGTTAATGTCCATAACAAAATATGGAGGTGCGAAAGTACATTTCCAAAAAATAAAATTTGCACGTACCATATTACAATCGAATAGATCAATGCCAAGGTTTTCCTCCTTGTACAAGGAAGATGGGACTTCAGCAATTGGGTTTTTTTCCTCGACTTCAAATTTGGACTTTGCAGCAGACATCATAAGAGGTATGTGGACCCTATCACGAACCAACTCTTAACATGACAAAGCCAGTAAGTAAATGTTATTGCACTAAAAGGTTAATGCCAAAATTTTATTAGACCTATTGTTAACACATACCGATATTTTAGGGGACAAAGCATATGCTCTATGTCCTGGTCCATATATGAAATTGTTAAGCCATTGTACTGCACATTCCATTGCCTGCACAAGGAAAAAAAATACAATTAATACTGAAAATATGCTACATTATGGACTAGCAAATCCATTAATAGATATAGCCATGTGAAGATGATCATGCAAAACAAGTAATCCAACCAATTAGTGTCAGGGAAATTCGATTCAGTACGGGAAAAACCTAAATGTTAATGAAAATATACAAAATTGTTAATGTTTTTATGTCTATATGTGCATACAACAAAATATGAAATTAACTACAAATCCAAAAACTACTTACTTCCGAGCTTAAGCATGAGGATGGAGATTTGAACTCCATGGCAATGGATGCTGTTATGTTTGTCTCCCCAAATTTTGCAACAATATCAGTTTTGCATGTTCAGTGCACAATTACATTGTAGACATGGAATAAAATTGCAAATGTGGATATAAGTTATTGGGTTTAATCACAATTATAACTCGAGCGAGGAATTTACAAGTGTTGTGAATTCCTCGCTCGAATAATGCTCGGCCGTTGACTATACGCCTGAACTTCCAACTATAACCTGAATTTGAAAGTATAGAGTAACTATCTTAATACCTAGATATACTAATAGAAACAAAAACATGGAGATAATGTACTTGGATATATAGTGAATCAATGAATATAATAGAAGCTCGCCTCCTCAATATGAATTATGAACTTCAATATTAAGTATCAATAATACCTGTTTCTACACAATGTTTTGAAGTTGATTTTGATCGTTTTGTTACTTGCAATATTTCAATGCTGTCAGCATTATCATTGCTTTGCAATCCTTCTTGGTATGTACGGTGTTCCTCGCATCAACGTTTTTGTCTTCTTCTTTGCACGCCTGGACGTACATCTGTATAAGACATAACGTAATTATAATCAAACAAGATAACTATATTGTTCAACATGTTATAAAATGAATGAATATTATCTTTCTGTGCATTGTTATAGGAACACGGTACTGATTTAGGTGTTACAACTATAAGGACACAATCATTTTCGTCATATCTATCTGAATCTGAACTACGAATACACGGCTCCACATTGGTCTTGGGTGATGAGCGAACTACATTTTCAAATTCTTATAATTAATCATCATTGTATGTTTAATACGCATCAACCAAAAAAAAAAAGTTTCAACGATTTGTTTCATTTGAAAACCTGGACTAACTTTGGTTGTAGGAATCGATGGCCCAATAGGTATGTCAAGTTCGGGTGCATCAGAATGTACAACATCATTATCTTCATTATTATCTATGGAACTCGCTTCATTTGTTGTAGACCTTGTCATCTCACTAAAGTCTTCACATATATCGTTGACCAAATGGTTTAAATCAATGGCATCGCCTTCCTCATCAGTGGACTCATGACGAGTGCTCAAGATATGGTTCATGTCAGTCTCATTCGTTGTTGTGCCCAAACAAGTAACAATACTCTTTCTTTCTGCCCTTTGTTTCTTCTTTCTAATTAGTGCATTGTCATTCTTTTTTCGTGGGATCCGCTGTACAAAGTAAAGCAATTTGCATATTAAAACCAATATCTACAATATAAAATATAAACAAAAAACACATTTAACAATAGTTCAAACATAATATGATATAATCACTAACAAAGATCGCCATTAACTGCTTTAAAAAAAAAAAGACCGCCATTAACCTAATCACAATGTATTTATGCAAAATACACCTCCATGAAATTTTATAATGGTTATCACATGTGAGACTAATAATTACCAAGCTGATTTCACACCAATGTGAATAAACAGTTGAATGGTAAAACAAACTTTCATGTCTAATGCGAAACTGAAATTCACCAAACAAACAATCGTCAAGCCCTTGCTTTGTATAATGTATATAAACTTAAATATGTATAATACCTTTTGCAAAAGTTCTTTAACAATGACATTTTTTCCTATTTTGTTAACAGCCCCACAAATCCGACCATCACTCCAGTACACCATCGGGATATCATCTCCAACAACAATGCGAGAATCCATAAAATAATGTTCGAGGTAGAACAACTGCAAATAAAATTTAACAACCTCAAACAAATTACAACATGAATAACATATGCTTCAATATTTGATAAAATGTTTGCTATTCAAATGACAAATATAATAATAAAATTTACCAACAATAAGTGCACACATAATCCGATTGAACCTATCGTATCAAGATCCTCGACATCTAAAATTTGTAGGTATTTTTTGTCCCTAAGTATCCCTTTGTATGCTAAATTCCGCTCTATTAAGAATTCCAAAATAGCAACAGACCAATTGTTTTGCAAGAAATTATTTGAAGTGGACACTATAGGGAGAACCAAAGGAGAAATTAGGTCCATGCACGTTGGAAACAAAAAAGAACAAAAGACTAGTATTAGGACATCTTGCTTAAACATTGTCCCAACCACATCTCTATTTTCCTGAAAAAGTTTAACTAGATGAGAGTGTTTTTTGTACCCATATCTTTTGAGATAATGATCTCGAACAATAGACACTGGAAAGGTTATCGAAACTTCCATCCCAACATATGGAAGGCCTAGGAGACGTCCAACCTCTTGCACACCTAATCTATGGACACCATTGTGAATTTCCATAGATTAGGTGATAGGGTTGAACTTCTCACACAAACCAGTTATGAAACTACGAGCTAACGTGGTGCACTTGTGGCTGAAAAGTAAATTCACTCCCATCTCTTCTACAGCTTGTAGTTATCTTTCTGAGAAGTTCTGCTTCAACAAACGACAAGGATAACATTTACTTGCAAATGCTTACTGAATTGTGCAAGTACAAACACAAACATTATGAATAACTAATTAAGGTTATGTACAAAAAAAAAATATTTTAATTGTAAGACTTGTTTAAGGTAACCATTACAAACATGTCAATACCTACCAACGTGGAACGCCTTCCTTTTGCTTTGCAACATATTATTTCCTAATACGATGGAGTTCAATGTACTTTTCTGTCTTCTTGGCTTCCTTCCATGCATCAGACATTTCCTGGACAAGCAACAAAGCAACACATGAGTAATTGAAGCAAATTTGTAATTCACTTCTAATGCAAATAAGTTTAATATCAAACTTAAACTTGTTGTCATAAACTCTAACCTTGCCGTTGTCCTTTATTATCCGGCCGTGACTGCGTCACCTTATTATCGTTCAACCAGTCACGTCTACAATATGTCAAAGTTTGTAATAAAAAATTTTATGAGCACATTCAACTAGAAATCTAAAGTTCAACAACATCTACATTTCTAGATCAATACCAAGTAAGGAACCTATGTAAAATTTTTTAGAGCTAAGCTTTGCATATAATAATTGAAGTTGTATGGTAATTTCAGCACAACAACAATTGTTGTAATAGGGCATAATGGTAATTTTAGAGAAGTTGGATAAGGTAGCTAAGGTTTTGTTTATGGAATATACCCAAACCCTCTCATATAGTTAATGTAAATTTCAGACAAATTTTCGCGCAAAGATTTAAGAAACTCCATCCACAATAGCACTACTTAAACCCTATCAGATTAAACAAAGTTGAAGACCCAAATTATCCAAAGAGACAGAGTTTATCTTAGTGGAAGCTTTGTGTCTATGTAAGAGGTGTAACAATTACAATTTGTTTAATCGTTGCACTTTGTTTGAACACTCTTTGGGTTCAATCAATTGACGTATGTTCAAATAGTGATAAAAATAGGATTGTCGAATCACAGGGAAGGAAAAGCCAAAATTCCAAAATAGTGAACTCAAGAATTAAAGTTAAGATTTTGGTTTGGAAACTTTTGTGAATATTTGTAGAATTAAAGTAAACAAAGTAGATAGGAAAACTATTTGAGAAATTCAAGATAAAGTAATCCAAGAATTTGGGGTTCACCAATTGTATCAAGTTTTATGTTTGCATGCATGAATTAAGAATGTGC
>JAYMTA010005151.1:0-11766 GCA_036897625.1 Pelargonium cotyledonis
AATACTCACTGGTGTTGGAGTTCTGATTGTTGATGATGCTAGACGAGGGGGTTTGATGGACTAATTTCTTGTCTTTCATTTGTTCACCCAAAAAAAAAAGGGCTTTGATTTACTTTTGTAATTGAATAAAAGTTTGGGTTTGATTTTGAATAAAGTTGTTAGACTTGTCGAGTTCAACTTTGAATTGAAATCATGTGGGAAAAATGAATTAAGATTTCTCGGGTTTGAGTTTTGAATTAATAATATCGAATCAAATAAGTTTTGGCTTTGATTTTGTTTTTGAAACACCAAGAACATATGAACAAATGATAGAACAACAAGAACAATGAATTGAAGAGTAAAATGAACAAAATTGAGAAATCTGTTAAAGTTAACTGACATATGGCCATGTGATAGTTTTGGTGGTCATTTGATTCGAAATAAAGAATAAAAAAGTCATGTGATTTAAGTCAATAATTAGTAGTGATCATGTGCAATTTTTCCTAAAATTTAAATATCTTTAATCTATGCAAATATTGCACATGTTAGACAAACGCAATAACTTATTATATACTTAAAAAGAAAAAAAGTATATAAAAAAAACTTATTATAAAATCACTTTTTTTAAGGAATGTATTACTCAATTAATTCAATTAATCCAATAATACAGTCGAAAATATTGGCTGAATTAGCTGTCCAATGTTGATTCTTACCCAACTAACGTATATGAATCTAAACATAAATTAACCATATCAGCCTCAAACCTAACATAATTAAAGTAACACATAAAAAAGCTAAATTAGACATGAAGTCGTATTAACCAAACAAATGGTGGGAAAACCCTCCCTTTCGGTCTATACTGCACTAGAAACCTTCCACCCTCGAGACGAACTTCAATACGTAACTTTCCTATCTCGAGCCAGTAGACCATGAATCTGAACCGCCTGTGAGCTGCCCCCCTCCCCCCCACCGTAGTTCCCACCTATTCCGCTCATGAGCCTTGGCGAACCTGAGCTGTCATGTCTGCTTGTTGCAAGTTTTTTTGGTTTCAGAGACTTCTAAGTGGTCATCCCCTCCATAGTCGCGTCGTCTTCCGTCTGAGAGAAACCAACCGTAGTCACCTACACATTAACTGTCATTGACGTCGTAGCCTATCTGTTTCTACTCTCGCTTGCTGTTTTGCTCGCGTACATATGTAGTAGAAAGAGAATTTGCTTATTATAGAGGGAAAATAGAATGCCGACCTTGTAGCTGTCCTTACTGTTTCCCTAATGACAATACATTCTTAGAGAGGGATCGACCACTTTTTCATTGATGCATAGCCAAAATTTATGAAACAAAAGTAAAAATGCAAATAAAATATAACTCTGAGTTGAAAATGAGAAAAAGGGAATAAAGAAACATAACAGGGCGCCTCTCATAGGGTTTCTCTCTCTCAAAGAGCGGCGGCTACGACTTCTTGGGCGGCGGTTGTGGCTCATTGGGTGGCGATTAGGACTTTCGTATCGGAGTGGTCGTGTTTCTCACATGAGAGTAATACCATCAGGGTGTCTGAGGAGACAGTGATTACTTTTGTTTGTGGCGGCTAGGGTTTGACAAATGGTGGTTAGGGCCTTGGCAGTGGAAGTTTTAGGGCATCGACATCGGAGTTGCGGCTATGGCAAAGTTCAGTCCAAGTTCGCAAAGAGTAGCAGTGATGTGTAGAGACGGTGGCCTTCGTGATAGGATCAGGCTACCGGGGGGCCCGAAGAAAATTCGGCTAGGGAGTGGTCAGGCTCCCGGAAATTTGGGGGGAGAGTTTTTCCAATGCCCTTGATTTGGTTTATTCGGTAGTGCTTTCCCTTTTTGGGCACGAACACATGATTTTACCTTCTATGGTTTGGGTTGTTTGGTTTGTGATGCAGTCTCTTTCTGTCTTTTATTTGCTAGCTTGGTTTATGTTCTTAGTCTGACTTGGTTTAGTTTCGTTTTTACTCTATTTTCGTTGTATTGAACTTATTATTCATTAGTAAAGTATTGCATTCACCTTAAAATAAAGTAAAAAGAAAAAAAGAATGAAGTATAAGACGACATGTCGTTTTGAGCCTGCTAAGGTGTGCAGAATGTAGCCCAAAACAAAAAGGCCCATCTCGGTAGCCCAAAACAGCAACATACATCGTGTAACGTATTCAGATTTCACCTGCAAATTGTAAACCCAAGCGCGATTGCCAATATACCCCCTTCTTCTTCTTCTTAAGCGTCACTCCTTGAAGATCAACACAAATAAATGGTGGTTTCTCACACTTGATTCCAGGTAATTCCTCCTCTCCCCTTTTTTATTTCCATGTTTAAGCTTTTATTTATAAAATTTCATGACTTCGTTTTCCATCTTCAATTTATATATTTCCAAATTGGAATCAGTTTCTCATATTCGGAGCTGAAAATATAATTAAATTATGTAGGAGTTTTATATTTTAATTATTAATTTTATATACCTTTTGTTCTTGTACTGATTTTGATCTTGAGGCTAGTTCATTGAACGGGGGCAATGGAGGTGGATTTGGTTACCAGTGGCGTACCAGATGAAGACATTTTTGAAGTTAATGATGGTTATGTAAGTTTCAGTTGTTGATGTTTTGTTTTCATTTTGGTTAAAGTTTTTTTTCCAAGGGAAATCAACAGTTTCTTGTAAATTTCACTAATTTTCATTGACTAAATTTGGCTTGATCCGTTGGATGGTTCTATCAACTGAATGGCCACTTGGGCCCATACTCTATAGGATGTTTGTTTATTAGCTCCTAGGTGTGAGAGCTGAGTCAGTTTTTTTTTTCCTTAGCAATTCCTTGTGGAAATTGAGAATTGCATTTTGCTAGTTTTGCTGCCTTTGGAATGTGTGATCAAAAGTGCAAACTGCATTTGTCTGCGGGGTTTTTAAGAGCAAGAAAAGTCATTATAAGTGGTAGCCTCCCTGAACTCCAGGGAACCCATGTTGTATGTATGCATGCTCATTGATATTTGTCCACTTAAGAACATGAACTGACTTTATTTCTCCAACATTATTTCTACTCTGTCATTTTAACATCCAAATACTTCCTCTTTTCAAAGCAGAAGTGCTTAATTCAAGCAATGCCTACGAAAGAAAACCATTTTGTAGCATTTTCTTCATTTCCCCCTTGGAACTGTCCTGATACTGCATGGAGCGTAAAGTGTCATTATATGACATATTTTCGATAAAGTAATTAGAATTTTTTTGTGGTGGCTGACCAGATATCTGTCTTTATCTTATTTACTCATCCTTCTAATTTTAGGTGGAGGATGGTTCTGCTTTTGAGGGTGAAAGGTGTGGGATATGCATGGATATTATCATTGACCGGGGGGTACTTGATTGCTGCCAACACTGGTATGTATGTTCCACAAGTGTATCTTTTTTAGGCTGATGCCAGAATTCTGTAGATTTTTTATAAATCTTAATTGGTGACATTCATTTCTATGTGAGTTTCAGGTTCTGTTTTGTATGCATTGACAATTGGGCTACCATCACAAACCTATGCCCCCTTTGCCAGAATGAGTTTCAGATGATCACATGTGTTCCAGTGAGTGATACTTGATTATTGAGGCAGTCTTATTTTTTTATTGGCATTTGGTATACATTTTCAAACTAAAGCTCTGCTGCTATTATTAACATTGATTTTTATCCTGTCTGCCCTTGAAAATATTTTTTTTGTCACCTTAGTGCTGAAGTCTTTTTGAGATCCTAATTTTTCTTGGAGGCTCTAATTTAAAGTGATAGCTGTTTTGTGAAAAACTGAAAATTGGTAATTAAAACATGTAAAGTTTCATATTACTATGTAGGTATATGATACTACTGGAAGCAACAAAGTTGACGAGGACTCGATTGCCAGGTGCCTTTTCTTTTACCTATGTATCATCCTCTATATTTTGTATGCTAAAGCTCTTGGGCATTGCTTACGCCTTACTGTCACAACTATTCTTCTATTGATAGCACCACCAATTTCAACTAATTATTTGTTCAACTGCACCATGATTGTTGTTGTACTTATTCATTGGTATTTTGACCAATTAACTTTTATCATTTGTTATCTTGAATCCTTATCAAGCTCTTTTAAGGAGAGTGATATAAAAGGCTTAGAATCACAACTTGGATAAAAATTACGAGTTTGGGTTCTAGTGCAACACAATCATGACCCATCCTTGTACATCTATATGTTGTTTGATATTGACATCTATGTTTTTATGTGTGCAGAGATGACGATTGGTGTATTGAAGGGAAGAATAACACTCTCTCTTTTCCATCATACTACATTGATGAAAATGTAATTATTCTCCACCCATGCATCTTTTAAGATTTTAAGTTAAGTTACGTGATCTTTTTTAGGTCCATAAAATTTGCAACTTTAGCAGGTGTTAGTCTATACAAAATTTATTACTTCACTTGGAAAAAAATCTTTTTCAGAAATCTATGCTGTTCTCCAAGTTTTCTAATATGCATTTTCATTCTGTTAATTGTTTGTAAAGCTGTATTTATAAAAATCCAATACTTGTCGTTGCTTTTTTGCCTTATCATTTTGCAGGCAGTTATCTGCTTGGATGGAGATGGCTGCAAAATTCGAAATGGACCAGCTAATAATGAGGAGGATTCCAATCTTGATACATCAATTGCTTGTGATTCTTGCGATATATGGTAACAAAGAATTTTTCTTTTTATTTGACATATATGAAGTGTTTAGCAGAAGGTTGAAAGCAAGTTAATAATTTCCTTGCATAATTAATGGTGATTGGTTTGAATTCGACATTTTATGAAGTAAACTCTGCAAAATTATTGTGATAATTATGTGTTTGTAGGAGAACTCAATTTCTTGTCAGTGGCAAAAATTGTTGCTGAAGGAAATTCCAGAATTTGCATTTTTTTTCTCTCCTTTTCTTTTTGCGTGTTGTCAGTGAGAATTTTCTGTGTCTTGAATAGTTAAAACTAGGTTATGGTTTGTATACTCATATCAAGTGCCATGGAAGAAATGATTGTCGTTCGTTCTAAGTGTGTGTGTTTTGGTTTGGGTTAGTTGAAGTGCCACCACGAGGCAGATGAACTAGCAATAAATGGATTTTGACACTCAAAACATTTCTTAGGGTACCAGGCACTTTGAAAAAAGTCCTTATAAATGGCCATACACGTTATTGGCATCTCTTCACCAAAACTCCTTATGCTTCTCTCTTAGACACTCATAATCTCATGTATTTTTTCGGTGGTTCCTCAACATCCATGAGGTATTGAGATTAGGAATATTTAATGTCTGTTTACATTTCCTGTTCCTGCAATCCAAAGTTAGTAGTTTGTCATGCTTGTAGATATGGAAGTTCACGGAAATCCTTTGTACCCAACATAATCACATACCTAGAAGAGGTGTCTAGTGGCCAGGATGCATAATAGATAGCTGTTTGGGTGATATGCTTTCTTCCCTATTACCTAAATATGCTAATTGAATGATGTTGGTCAGTTGATGCCTGAAATAGTTGTTTCCTAATTGTTTCTTTATCTGCATGGTGATAGGTATCATGCTTTCTGTGTGGGGTTTGATACCGAGTCCACGTCGGAGAGTACATGGTTATGTCCAAGGTAAAGAGAGCCCATCTAGTATTGCCAGTTAAAGATCTCTTGAAGCTTAAATCCTGTTATGTAACTTTCGTGCTTCCAATTCAGCATGTCATGCATAACACAAAGATGCTTGTTATATTTGATCTGGGGGAGGAACACTTCTCTCCTTTCTGGAATCATTGGTTTCTTCTTCTCAGTATATTGACAATAGTATTTTTTTGTTTGTTCTACTGTAGATGTGTAGCTGATAAATTGCCAGAAAAATCAGATATAGTTTTGATGCAGAGTTCAAACTGTCGGAATGGTATGGAAAATGTAAACAATCAACATCTGCTTCAGACCGCTCTTTCTGGAAAGGTTTCGGTATCTGTTGCTGATGCTGGAGAAACGGCAGTGGTTGTCTCAGTGGTTGGAGGAAATCTATTCACTGAAGAACCAAGTGAGGACTTCCTTTCAAACCTCGAAGTTGATAAACACCTCAAAACTGAAACATTGTCAAGTTCTGTTGCCAATGGTTACAATGAAGAAATCCCATTGAAGGATGGAACTGGCATTCATTCTACCTTGGAGGCAAGGGAACTACAACTATCCTTATCATGTGACACATCCCTTACTTTACCCCCTCCTTCCTTGGAGCCTGGTAATTTGAAGACAGGGTGTCCTGATGAAGCAAGGAAAGAATCAGTTAGCTGTGATAATATTGAGGTTTCTCCAGGAAAGTTGTTTAATGAATTCTGCATAAAAAAGGAACCATGTGAAGGCGAATCCAATATAGGTCTTCATCTTGGTTTGTCCGTGGGTTCTTTTCTATCTGGTAATTTGCTGTCTAATATTTGTATCGTTTTCATTCGTATTTAAAGTATCAGACTGCTGAAGTTTTAATATGCTTAACATATTTGACTTCTAATCTTTCTATACTTTTCTAGTTGACAACTTGAATGATGGAACCAACGACCAAATGCATGAAGATATGTTGCAGAATCAAAATCCTCCAGAAGACAAAGGTGTGGGATTGTTTTTAGGCATTTCCCCATTTTTCCTGGGCTGTTCTTGGGCCAAAGAAATTTATTCATATATGGTTCTTTAGAAGGTATTGATACGCAAAGTGTTGAAAGTAGTCCGAAAACAGTTAGAGGCGTGGTTCCCTGCTAGTTAATTGTAACATGGGCTGGATTTTGAGTTTAATGCCTTAGCACAAATTAACTGGATTTTGAGTTTAATGCCTTAACATTGTTGAGATGTTTTCAGATGACAATATGGAATTTGATGTGTGCAAAGATGCTGTCAATATGATTGGTATGAAGAGAAAGCAGACAGATTGCAGGTGAATTTTCTTTCATATGTATAAATAATTTCTTAAGTCAAGTTCGGGAAGTTGTTTGTAAGTTATGAAATATGTTGCTCCACCTTTGTTACTGCTATCCTCATGATACAATTCCGCACTTGCTTAAATTTCTGATATGCTGTAATTTCTTGACTTTTACTATTTGACTAATGTTTTGCTCGCTCAGGGATATTCTATGTCCCATAACACCAATTATTCCTACTTTATATTACAAATCTTTGTTTAGGAATTATGCCATAATTCAATGAAACTGCAAATATCAATCCTGCAAAGCTGTTTCAGAACTCCATTACAAAGCTTTGTCCAAGCAGGAACTATATTTTGACGAGTTTGCAATAGGCAAACGTCACTGACGTGGTAGCCTTGTCTTTGTAACATTGTGGTTGTTCACAGTCTGTGGCTTTCTCAAGTGCATTTCTGTTGCTATATACCCTGTATACATGTTGATTTTCATTTTTCTTTCCTGTGGCACATTCTTTTAATTGAAGTTTGTTAATAACTTAAGTTCTTTAAGCATGCAAAATCAAAATGCTGACCCATTTTTTCTTTCTGGCTTTCCTCTGGACATTTTGATATCTGCTAGTGATGATGTTCATATGAGTGCTCATTATGAAGGAACCAAAGCTAAAAGTGAGGATCATGTTTCTGTAAAGAAAATTCGAGGTGAGAGGAAGGTTCAAACAGTTCCTACTACGGACCAAGCTGATGTAACAGTTTCAGATAGTTCTCAGAAATGCACCAGTGATAGAGTAGTGTTTAAAGTTGACAAGATTAAACATGATTTAAAAGAGGAGGTTGCAGATATAATGAGTATAGTTCAGGGGGCAGATCGTAAACTTTCCAAGGGTCTTGCATGCCAGAATCTTGCTGACAAATCCTCGAAGGAAAGAGAAAATGCAGCGGGCTTGAGAGTAAAGAAGATCATGAAAAGAGCTCCTGAAGATAAGGATTCATTCGTCGTAGTTCAAAAACTCAGAAAGGAAATAAGAGATGCTGTTCGCAACAAATCCTCAAAAGAGATTGGAGAAAATCTTTTTGACCCAGAGCTCCTTGCTGCGTTTAGGGCTGCTGTGACAGTACCAAAAACTGAACCTGTTAAAAAGTTATCGCCTATTGCTATGAAGTTGAAGAAGTCAATACTGCAGAAAGGGAAAGTACGTGAGAATTTAACAAAGAAAATTTATGCGAATTCCAGTGGAAGACGAAAACGCGCATGGGACCGGGACTGTGAAGTTGAATTTTGGAAGCATCGCTGCATGAGATATACGAAGCCTGAAAAGATTGAAACATTGAATTCAGTTCTGAACCTTCTAAGAAAGAGTTCAGAGAGCTCAGAGATGGAGCAGGGGTCGGAATGCTCTACGACAAATCCAATTTTGTCCAGATTGTATTTAGCAGATACTTCTGTTTTCCCTCGGAAGGATGATATCAAGCCTCTCTCAGTGCTTAAAGGTGCTGGGTCTGAAGAAAATATACAATTCATCCCAGGGAAAAAAGGTTCCAGGCCATCACTTTGTAACCGTACTGCAGAAATTACAGAAACGCCTAGTCTTTCATTGAAGGTTGGTGTTGCTTTGTCTGATGATAGAGGAAGCAAGGGTAATGTTCCAAGTTCTGAGGGTGATACTACTGGAAGTAAATTACATCCAAAGAGACGCCCAGAAGGGCTGCCTAATTCTCCTTTAGGTAGTTTAAAAGATAAGTTACAGAAGGAAGTCAGTGATAAACCTAAAGATAAAAAGATTGATAAAAGAAAATGGGCATTAGAGGTTCTTGCTAGAAAAAGTTCTGCAGCAGGCAAGAATGGTTCAAATGAGAAGCAAGAAGACAATGCTAAACTTAAAGGGAATTATCCCTTATTAGTAAGTAATATTATGGTTTTCTTAACACTAGTTTTTCTACAGATTTTGTTTTTCATTGCCGATATTTATCCATTCTTCTTCTTTTTTGTGCAGGCTCAACTTCCAGCAGACATGAGACCTGAATTGGCACCCAGTCGCCATAATAAAACTCCCATATCAGTCAGGCAGGTATGCGTTGCCTTGTGTCTCCACTATTCTCAATTAGGGCGTGTATTTGCACTATACCAAATGGATAGTATCATGGGTTACGATAATTATGGGAATACTATTAGGCCAAAAAAAAGGAGTCTCTCAAATACATATATGTAAATCTCAAATTGGAAATTGGAATTTTGGAGCAACATTTGCTCATATTTGATACCTTTGGAGGGAGATTTCGTTCCATTGTTGGTGGAAGTTAGAACCACCACCACTTCAATCATAATGTATTGTGGTTGCTAAGATGATCATCCATGGCTACTGTCATTATACAGCTTCTTTGTGTTATCATTTTGTTTCTTTGGTATGTTTGAAGACGAGTCTCTCATTTGGCATATAAGATGAGTTACTCTCGTCACCATCTGGGGTTACTCAATCTCTGTCACAGCTGTCTTACTATAATGGTTGTTTGCTATGGTTTCTATACTAATTGCTAAGTTTGCTTTACAGACGCAGCTTTACCGCTTTACAGAATTCTTCTTGAAGAAAGCAAATCTGCCAATTATCCGTAGAACTGCAGATACAGAGTTGGCGGTTGCAGATGCCATTAACATTGAAAAGGAGGTTGCTGATAGGTCAAATAGCAAGCTAGTATACATGAATCTATGTTCACAGGAGTTATTGCATCGGTCAGATAACACCAAGTCCAATAGAGTAACAGAACCAGATCCATCAACCTCATCAGGTGTTGCTAACAATGGACCAGAACAAGAAGTTGACGAACTTTCAACTGATCCTATGGTTGCAGAAGCATTGCAAGCTGCAGGCCTTTTGTTTGATTCTCCTCCTAATAGCCCACTTCACCTAACAGAAGTGCCCAAGGAAGAAGAAGACCTCTCAATGAAGAACACAGAGGAAGGGCCTGATAATGTCTTTGAAATGGATTCACATCCTGAACTGGATATATATGGTGATTTTGAGTATAGTTTAGAAGATGAAGATTACATTGGATCCAGTGCAATTGGAGTATCCAAACCACAACCAGGTGAAGTTGTGCCAAAATTGAAATTGATTTTCTCCACTCTTGACTCTGAAAAACTAAATGAGCCTGTAGATTCCAAAGATTGTGAGAAGTTAGAGACTCCGGAAGTACCTAAGGACTCTTCCTGCTTGCTTGAGTGTCGAACTGAAGAAGACATCAAAAGCTCGACAATGGAAAATGGGAGTAACAAAACATGTGCTCCTCTAGAAACTTCACTTGCCGAAGAAGGCGAAGAGCTATCTATAGCAGAGTGTGAAGAATTGTATGGCCCAGACAAAGAGCCAACGATAAAAATAATTCCTGAAGAAGCATCAACAGAGTCAAAACAAGCAGAGAATGCATCTGAATTGAAGAGTGAGATCGATACAAAGAATGTACTGTCCACTATTGGTCTTAACTCTTGTGGAGAAAATTCACGCAACAATTCTCAATCTGGTGGAAACATCCAAGGGAAGGAGAAGAAGTCAAACATCGACAGGAACAACCAGTCTGATGATAGCAATTCTATATTTAAGAAGGTATCCACGACTCATTTGTTGTCATCATTTATATGTTCTTTCCATTAGACTTGTAAGCCATTTAACACTTTTTTCCTTCCTGTTTAGTACCCTTTGAACGGCTTAGTTGACCAATTGATCCACTCATATACAGGTGGAAGCCTACATCAAAGAGCACATTAGGCCACTCTGCAAGAGCGGTGTGATAACAGCTGAACAGTATAGGTGGGCTGTTTCCAAAACCACAGATAAGGTCATGAAACATCACTCCAAAGCAAAGAATGCTCATTTCCTCATCAAGGAGGGTGAGAGGGTAAAGAAACTAGCGGAGCAATACGTTGAGGCATCAGCCCAGCAGAAGTGATCATCCTCGAAACTATGGGGTTGATTCTCCGTTTCTCTATTCACTTATAGTAATTTGAAATCACAACATTCCGCATAGCATCATTGGTGCATGCATTGCGCACGAAGTGAGAAGCTAAAGAAATGTTCAGCTCTAAACTCGGTGACTAGGAGAAAAATATATTCCTTCAACATAGCTGACGCCTGTATATTTTGTGGACAGAAGTTGCTGATTGTAAAATTTGTAGTTTTAGGATTGAATAGAATCTGAAGAATGTAGTTGGAGTCTTGGAGGCATTTTAAAAATCCATTGGAAGGAAGGAGCATTGACCTTAAATGGTGTTATTTATGGCAGTGTGATTTCTTGAGACTCACACAAAGCCCAAAAGGGATCATTTTTATAAAGAAACTAGAAACATGCAGTAATGTGATGCAATCTTTCAGGTAGTGGGACTTCAATGTTTTAGTTGCGTTGATTACAAATTCAAATGGCTTTCTCGTTCGATAATTTAGGTAGGATTTAATCTTCACCCACCAACAAACAAGAGCAAGAAGTAGAATATATTCATTTGATTTGCTGGCTACTTATTTCATGGCTTTAATTTGAGCTGCTGATTCTACCTTGGTGACGAAAATACCCACCTTAATAGCAGGTTGGATTCTAGAGTTCAATAGATCAGCGGATAAAAAATAAAAATTGAAGAGAAATAGATTATTTATTTTTCAACAACGAAAGTATAAAATAAATGGATAACATATGATTATTTACGAGGGAAAATTACAAATACATACTCTAAAGTATGCACTTTTTACACATTCATACCCTAAAATATGATTTGTTATTTTTGGCTATTCTAGTATGTCACAAGACTTGTGTTAAAAAGACCAAAACACCCTTCTACAAAATTTTAAACACTAGCCATCGAGAGGGGGTCCGTCGCTGGCGACACCAGCGAGATCTGGAAGAGGTA
>JAYMTA010005152.1:0-11766 GCA_036897625.1 Pelargonium cotyledonis
TATCCATGGAGGCTGGCGATACCATGAAGCTCCGCGCCAATCGGATCCTCAACGCTTCGGGACACTCCGGTAGGGTTTGGGGGAATAGAGTCGGGGTTATAGGCTTGATATACGCCGGAATGGAGAGTGCAGTCGTGAGCGTTACCGATAGGGATGACGTTTGGAGCAGCGTGGCCGCTGGTTTGGCAACCGGAGCTGTGTACAGAGCTGCTAACGGAGTGAGATCGGCGGCGGTGGCCGGAGCGCTTGGAGGCATGGCGGCGGCTCTCGGGGTGTCTGGTAAGCAGTTGCTGAAAAGATACGCTCCAATATGAGGTCGTGTCTCTCCCTCTGATTTTTTGAATTGGTTTCAGTTTTGATGATCTGTGGAATCGGATAGGAATATTGAAATTATTAGATTGTTGATAAATTTGGCATGAGAAATTACATGCTCTTGATATGATATGATATGATATTCATTTGCAATATAATTATGTTGTAATTTGTTGACATTTGTTACGGTATGTGATCTTGAATAATTAGTTCAATGCTATTTAATGCACCTAGAATGAGTTTCATATTCATTTTCATTATAATTATATTGTAATTTGTTAACAATTTTGTGCACTATAAGACAAAAAATAAGCTTGTTTGGGGTCACTAATTTTGTAATTGTGAGGCTCCTAACATGCACACTTAGGGATTGTGCTAGTAAATTAATCCTTCAGAACATTGGCTAGTGGGCTGTGTTGTGCCTAACATGTTGGTCTTATCATTCGAAATGTGTTGTGTTGTGTGATTGTGTCAATCCGACACGGTGTCGTGCTATGTGCTCATAGACATGGTGTTTGTGTTCAATATGTGTTCATAAACATGTTTGTGTTCAATATGTGTTCATAAACATGTTTGTGTTAACGATTGCTAAAAATGTTGTTCGTGTTGGTCCATTTAGCACACGGTCAACCTTTAGCGCTACACAAAAACGTCATGCACAAACTTATTGTGAGCTCTATTAGTGATCATGAATAATTAGTTTAGTGTGCCTTGATGTTAATGGAATGTATTCCTTCTCTTTGATGCTCAAATATGAGTCTCATACAATAATGGAAAATAAGTTCGAAAAGAATAAGAATGTGTAGTGTGGGCTGCCACAGTGCCACTTTAGTGTTGGAGTCCATGTGAGAGGAAGTTAGAATCCTGATAGGAGAGTATTTGCATTCCGCCAGAGTGGTTGTTAGCTGTTAAGGCCAGTTGCACTCTGTTTTGCTGTAGCTATTGAAATGATTTTAGGCATTATGTTGATGAAATTATTTTGTTTTCTCATGAAATTTTATTGATGAATGTGTTGATGCATGTATTTGAGAATTGTGTGTTGATTTATGAAGGTTTTTTTTATGTGAAAGTACAGGTTTTATTGCTTTTGATATGAGCTTCAATAGGTGTGTGTAATGTGGCTTTGAATGAGTGTAATTGGGCTTCTAGTGACTTAGATATGAGTGGTATGGTTATATGCTTTGTCAAATTTATCAGTTTCTACTTTGTCCCCAAAACCCGATTTTGATGTTTCTAGTCTAACTTATCAGCATTGTTGTTGCTCACGTGCACCCTTCAACCAGAAGCTGACTGTTTTTTTGTATGTCATCGTTTCCTCTGATCCTTATTAGTCTTGTTGGCGAGTGAGTATAAGTAGTAGTTTGTATTGTTCATTGGGGTTCATGATCATAGTATTGGATATATATAGGTTACATTTGTGCTTCTTTTCCGAGTAATTTGTTAACAACAAATGTGGCTTTAGGTGTAAAATGGTCATCAAATGAATTGTGTTAGGCTACGTGGATTAGATTCTGCAGGTGCATCATTTGTTTAATTTCCCAAAAACCGAATTTTGATCATTGTTTGTATATTCTCGAAGACGTTGAAATTGAAATGTATAATTGGACTTGTTGGAATATATGGCATGCATGATTTCCAAGTAGTGATTTTACATTTTTGGTATCTCATATAATTGCTGCAATTGTAAAATAAGCTATGTGCTCTAGATATAAGTTGGATGGAGTTGAATATTTTACTTTTTATATTTAGGACATGGGATCGTCATTGTGAACTATGTATTTTGGTCAAATGGATTTGAGCCCATTGGACAATAATTTCTTACCCAAATGGGCTTTGATGATGGGTTATTTATTCGACAATACATTAATTTGTTTTCATTTGATCTCTTATTTTTCACCTACTAGCCTACACCTATCTCATACCGAGGAAAATAGTGGACCATCAATTGTCAGCAAAAAAACAAGCATTTTCCCAAAATGTTACAACCTAGGTCCAATTTAAAGATTAAAAAATTGGATAAAGAAGTTGATTTTATTTGGAATTGGACCCTTATATTTGTGAAAATGAACTGTAAGGATGAACACAGTGTTTGCTTGAGCAAATTGCAAATAACCCATATGGGGTTATCTCATCACCATGTACTTTCAAAGTTGGCATATATCCTCCGCACTTGCCATTTGGAGTTTCTGTCATGACACCGTTAGTTGAATATGCGGGAAATAAGAAAATAATGAAAAAAAACTTTATGTATTCTTCTTCGATTTGTCTTTTGGTCACGAACATCCTTCAACCATGGATGTGGTTGGCGACGAACTGTCCAGACCTGATCTCCGGTGTTGAGCTCGTCCAGATTTGATCATCAGCGGTGGTTGACGACGAACACAACGATGACGAATCGACGAACAACCCACATGCACTCGTCGAGGTTGTGTCCAGCGTTTTTGTCGTCTTCCCAGCGTCGAGACTAGAGGAGGTAGGGAAGGAGACGAATAGATCAAGATGAGGCGTGAACCTAGCTCCTACACCGCTCCAGGTTTGGCCATGCACGACAACTTTGATCTTGACCTTCGGCCACAATGGCGACGGCTACAACGACAACTTCTGCCACACCAAATCTCCATAGATTGGGCGCTGGAAACGAAACCAACGGCACCGCCAATGATGTATCTGGCGAGATACGTGCATCCGGTGTAGAATGTGAGGTTCTTACCCAGAATCGGCGCTGCTTGGTCGATTCTCTCAGCGAAGAGGAACTTGACGAGGTCGGAAGCTCGTATATGGCCTTGTACGGGTTTTAAGATCTTGGTACGGGTTGTAGATCCGTTTATCAGAGTGTTCCGTGTTCGATTCCATTATGATCTATGATTTTAGGGTTAGGGTTTGAGCGAAGAGATAGAGGGGGTGTGGTTTTTGTAAAGACAATTTAGGTGGAGGAGGATTCTAGAAAGGTTTCGAAAATGGAAAGAAGAGAACGTCGTTTTCAATTCGTGATAATACTATTTTAATACACTAGTTACTAAATAAAATTGATATGAGAATTTTATTAATGCACCAACTAATCTGGAAAACACCAACAACAAAACAAAACAGAATTACAATGAACTAATTCAAAAACATGGAACCATAACCACGAAATTCTCAGCACTTAATCGAATCCCAACTCGGTTTATCGAACCATAACTAACAATCGGGTCATCGTTATCCCTAATTGTCATAATCGTGTCCCTGATGCGTCGCTTCACTATGCTTGAAATGGAGTGATCCTGATGAGTCGTTTCACTATGCTTAAAGTGGAGTGAATGGGCTTGTAGATGTTGGAGTATAAACCAAAAAGAAGCTACACAAACAACTACAAAGATACCAACGCTACTGAGATATTGGTGAATGGTGATTTGCTTAATATTGCCAATAAACTGATTGGTGAATGGTGATTTGCTTAATATTGCTAATAAACTGAGTTACTAAGCTAATGACAGACTGGCCAAACACAATCACAGAGACCTTGACAGTGCAGCGAGAGAAAAAGAGAAAATTCTTCCCAGACTTTATAGGCAAAAGCTAAGTAGAGACCCCTTTATCATACAATGGGTGTTGAAATGCAAGACAAATTGAATGGTCAGTAGAATAACTATAGTTCTCGTACTTCGTTTATTGGGACGAAAGACATTGCTAGTATCAATGGTGTGAACCACCATTTCGCTCTTATTTGAAATTCTAAGAGCCTATTTTGAGAGGCGAAACGTGTATATATAGAGGAGAGGTGACACGTCAGCAATTCATGCCCCTCTCCTCGAATTAGAGTGACGGCGAGTCATAAACGAAGTATAATCAAGCTTTAATCATGTTTAGCAAATTGCACGACCTTGCACGACTATCCAGTACTTAAACATTTATTTTCCGCTATCAAACTAACAAGTGAACTCAAAGGGAAATAACATGTATGAATGAATTACACAAATGCTGGTTTATTTCACAGAAGAGATGTTTACAATGCAAGGGATGGATTGGGCAAATGAAGTTCTCACATATTTATACTAGAAGACTTACGAAATTAATGGGTAGGATCTAAAGTACAATATTATCATCTACAGTTAGGATTGTTTCTCTAGAATATTCTACAAATTCTAAAAAATTATGAACTACTACCTACATTTCTAGAAACTTCTACAAAATGTAGGGAATATATTTGGGTTTGGCCTCGAAATGTTTGAGCTTAGACTTGTATTTTTGAAATCTCTTTTACGGTATTTATCTTGCACTTTTTTTATTTAATCAACGAAGATGTACTTTTTATTTGTTTCGGAGAAAGAAACACAAGTACAAACGCTAGGAAAACAAAAACAACAAGAATGAGGATCTTACCCAAAAAAATCGTAAGGTGGTATATGACGTGGATAAATCAATATGTGAAGTTGTGCTCACAAACGACTCGATTATTTGAGAAACTTTGTGAGAGCTCGTCCAAAAACGATTTCAGTTCGGATTCAAGTCGGAATTTTCGTTGCGAAGTGTGCAAATTTAACATCAAATTATGAGGTATACATATAAAACGTGTGAGTGAGTTCACCTAACTCAACCAAGAAAAATGGTATGGTTAGTTTTCGTTATATCTGAACTTCCAAAAGCGTAGATCGGTCTTTGGATGCATGCAAGCAAAATTGAAAATTTGACCTCGAATTCGCATGCGTGTAAGACCCCCAATCCACAATTCTTCGGATTTGAGTTGCTTAAGATAGTGTCGATCATCGTTTGGTTAAAACAAATTAACATATTTCACACATTAAACCTAAAACCCGTTTCCGCAACTATTTTGTATCCGGGTTAGACAGTTAAAGTTCGAACCTAACTCGATTCGAAACTTGAATTGTCAGCACCGCCTATAGCATCGAGTCCTAATTGCCACCTCTATTTACTAGCCAACCAGACAGGCCCTAACGTAATAAGAAAAAAAAAAACCAGGGGCAAAATAGGAAAATAAAAAAGATTGGGATTGCTCGTACAAAACCTAACACTACCAAATATAAAAACACAGTCTCTTCTCTCAGCAGCCTCTCTTCAACTCCACGGCGCAGATCCGAGGAGTTTTGCAAACCCTAACGCTCGCTCTCTTTCGCTCCAATTTTCTCTCCGATTTTCGATCTCCAGCTCTCCGAATCACTTCCAGGTTCGTTCCTCTCCTCGATTTGTAGTTGATTCATGTATTTTTTTTTTTGTAAAATAAATTTGTTTGTTGAATCTGCGAATCGCTGAACAACCTTGATTTTAGGCTCATTCGCATCAGAATCAATCTTGTATGATGATTTTTTTGTCAAGTTTGTGTTTTTGTGAGGTTGATTTGGATTTGATTCTATTGGTATGTTCGTGATTATTGCATGATTTGTTCGATTTTATTTTGTTAATCAGTGAATGTTTATGATCTTTGGATTTTGGATCTCAATTTGATGCTTTGAATAGTAATTTTTGCTTTGGTTTGGTTTGTGTTTTCGATTTTACCAATTTGTTACAAGGAGGTACTGATGTATTTTCTTAACTTTTAAATTTTAATGTGATGAGTGAGTTTCAACTGCTTATATCCATTCTCTCTTCCTTGTCATTATCATAAAGTTCGCTTTCAAATTTGTTGTTTAAAAGAGATTTTTAGTGAACTGATGCTAGTCTATGTATCAATCTCTCTTCAGCTAGTAAGTGAAAAATGCCCTATTTTCTTCATTGAAGATAGCTTTATTGTTACATTATGTGCATTTGTAATGTTTGGAACTATTTCTCCTCCGTCCCAAAATGTGTAGGTTTACTCTTGTGGTCCTATGTACTTTTGTTATAGCAAATTTAAGGATACTAACTAGCTTGCTCTAGGGATATATTGGTAATTCATGCATAACTAACTTCCCTAAAAGGAAACATAAACACTTGTTTTGTGATGGAGGAAGCATTTTACAATTCTTATTACTTTTGGGGATGTGAAATATTTCTATTTATTGGATACAATTAGTTGCATGCTCAGCTCATCCCTCTTTTCAGTTTGTGTCCGTTATTATAATGCACTCTAGAGGACTCTCTGAAGTCCAGGTTACTTTTTTTGAGCTTTCTATTTCCATTCATATCTTGTAGATGTGATGAAGTGTGTTTAATACATGAATGGGTCATTGAAAGTCCTTTGTTACTATACGAGTACTTTTAATTTTTTAGGAGTAGACAAAGTGGTCTTTGATGCTAAGATATTAGCGACAATCTGCCTCCTTATCTTCTTTGTATATTGAATCAGAAGTTTAATGCTTGTGTTCCCTTTTGTTTGGTTTGCAAGTTTGGCTCCTCTGTTGTATATTGTCAAATTGTTTTCAGATATCCATCTTTCACAATGAAGATAGTTACCATACAATCTGTTTAAATTCACCTTAATATGCTTGATATCAGATATCCATATAAAATAGTTATGAGCCAGGACCTATTCATTGTTCTAAGTTGTTTCTTCTACAGTCATGGCAGGCGCAGCACCAGAAGGATCACAATTTGACACCCGTCATTATGACTCTAAAATGAGTGAATTGTAAGTTTTTCCTTCTACTTTTGCTGGAGGTTTACCCTGGTTTAATTTTTGCCATAAATGTATCATTGACTTGTAATAAACTTATCATAACTGAAGCTTATTTCAATTTATATTTTTTGTAGGCTTTCCTCTGATGGACAAGAATTCTTCACCTCATATGAAGGTGTTCATGACAGTTTTGATGCAATGGGATTGCCAGAAAACCTTCTAAGGGGTATTTATGCATATGGTAAGCACAGATGGGTCTGCTGATCTCTCTATATTAATTGAAAACATGGTTATTGCCGAGCAGCATTAGTAAAGAGTGATTTTTTAATGTCTTTTTGTATATCTGTCAATGTGTATATTTATCTTTATTATGTTTTAAAGGTTTTGAGAAGCCTTCTGCAATTCAGCAAAGGGGAATTGTTCCATTCTGTCAAGGTCTAGATGTGATCCAACAGGCTCAGTCTGGAACTGGGAAAACAGCTACTTTCTGCTCTGGAATTCTGGCTCAACTTGATTATGGCCTTGTTCAGTGCCAGGCTCTGGTTTTGGCACCTACTAGGGAACTAGCGCAACAGATCGAGAAGGTCATGCGCGCACTTGGTGATTATCTTGGTGTGAAGGTTCATGCATGTGTAGGTGGTACAAGTGTTCGCGAGGATCAACGTATACTACAAAGTGGTGTCCATGTCGTTGTTGGCA
This sequence comes from Pelargonium cotyledonis, assembly GCA_036897625.1. Classification (NCBI taxonomy): domain Eukaryota; kingdom Viridiplantae; phylum Streptophyta; class Magnoliopsida; order Geraniales; family Geraniaceae; genus Pelargonium; species Pelargonium cotyledonis. The sequence goes on from JAYMTA010005152.1 coordinate 7,544, forward strand.
CTCCAGGGCGTGTGTATGATATGTTACGGAGGCAGTCTCTTCGCCCTGATTGCATCAGGATGTTTGTGTTGGATGAGGCTGATGAAATGCTCTCAAGAGGTTTCAAGGATCAGGTTTGTTAGTTTTCTTTTATCTATGTTTTTTCCGGTTGTTTTATTAGCATGCCCTATGTTTAAATTAGATGTCTCGTTTTAGTTGTTAGTCGTCTTGAATATGTGATTTTGTGAGATGCACAAGCTCTTTGTTGGTTTCGTGACGCACTCCTCATTATGTTCCGTGTTGAGAGATTTCATGCTATTCATCCCAAAACTTTTACAAAACGATGAGAGTTGTTCTGATGAGATACAAAACATTCTAGTGATGACTTGGACATATATGCCAACTGTGTACACTACAAATTAATACACTGTGCTTTGATCTTCAAATTCATGGAGTGTACTGGTGATATACTAACACTTTGATTCGCCTAAATTTATTCTTATCAATAAATAGATTATGTGTCATTTGCCGTCTGCCATGTCTTGCCACTTCATTTTGTATAATTTTTGGTACATTTATCAATTTCCTTTCTTCCCATTTTTATCTTAGAGTTTCATCTAATTTGAACTTTTGGATGTCAGATATATGATATTTTCCAGCTCCTCCCTGCTAAAGTTCAGGTTGGTGTGTTCTCTGCCACAATGCCTCCGGAGGCTCTTGAGATCACAAGGAAGTTCATGAACAAACCCGTGAGAATCTTGGTGAAGCGTGACGAACTCACCCTCGAGGGTATCAAGCAGTTCCATGTCAATGTTGACAAAGAAGAATGGAAGCTCGAAACACTCTGCGATCTCTACGAGACCCTCGCCATCACCCAGAGTGTCATTTTCGTCAACACTCGTCGCAAGGTCGATTGGCTCACCGACAAGATGAGAAGTCGCGACCACACTGTCTCCGCCACCCACGGTGACATGGATCAAAACACCCGTGACATCATCATGCGCGAGTTCAGATCCGGCTCCTCCCGCGTGCTCATCACAACCGATCTCCTGGCTCGTGGTATTGATGTGCAGCAAGTCTCGCTTGTTATCAACTACGATCTCCCCACTCAACCTGAAAACTACCTTCATCGTATTGGACGAAGTGGACGATTTGGAAGAAAAGGAGTTGCCATCAACTTTGTGACCCGCGACGACGAACGCATGCTGTTTGATATCCAGAAATTCTACAACGTAGTCATCGAGGAGCTCCCATCGAACGTCGCTGATCTTCTGTGAGTCATTTTTGGTCTTCAAGTGCAGTTTAATGTCATTTTGTCTCGGTTTAAATCTTCTCTAATGTCTAGTATTTTACTTGTTTTTTTGGTTCTGAAACATATTTTCTGACCATTTTAATTATATGGTTGCTGCACAATTTTGCTATCTTATAAGCAAATTTTGTTGCGGCAACAAGGTTTTGTATGGTACTTTGTTTTTGTTTTCTTTAATAGAATTAGAAGGTATTATTTTCATTTCACTATTTACTATTGTTCTTTTTGGTGAATTTTATATATTTGATCAAGTTTTCCTATAATTTAGAATGATTGCTTGTGTTTTTTACATTTATTATGTATAATTTTCCATTTTGTATAAAAAAAAAAATTGAGTTTCAATTATGAAATTTCAAAAGAATCCATTGCTAGAGAAAAGGATAGAAATTGTCATTTTTTCATTTGTTGAGAGTCAAGCACATCAATTATAAATAGACTATATAACACTTTGTTTTTGCTTTAAATTCGATTTAATTTAATTTAATTTAATTTAATTTGTTAAAGATGATTGATCGAATATTGGAACTTTGGCTTTTGCAATCCTAGGTAAACTTAGTACTTTCACTTTTGTTGTTTGTCATCTAGCTGCTAATTTGTATAAAATAGTTTTGAAACCCAATACCAATGTATTGGTAATTTCCTTATAGTTCACTGCAATAAAGGCTTTTAAGGTTAGTAGTTAACATAAAAAGAAGCAAAAATTGAAAATCACAAGGCGACCATGAAGCATTTTTGCAGCCAATTTGTTTGTGAGCCCACATTTTAGATCTAAGGACCGACGCTTAAAATTCAATTAAAAAATTTACGCGTTTGAATTACAAAAAATAAACTCAATTAATTTTTCAGATCAAGATTGGGTGTCAAATGTTTATTTTAAAACACTGAGACAAACAAATAAAAAGTTTATGAGTTTGAGTTACAGAAAATGAACTCAATCAATTTTTCAGATTAAGATTGGGTCAAGTGTTATTTGAAAAACTGAGAGTCTGATGGAACAAATTCACCTATTTTGTATGTACAACGCTGCCTCGATCTTGGCTCAACCTATGGTCCATAACCTGATCCATAACCCGAATTGCCACCTTCAAGGTTTTTGTGGTCCTTTTCTTGTGTAGACTTGAAAAATATCTCTTGGCTTTTTTTTTATAAAAACAAACATGAATCTTGACAAAATCCAAAGGTTTCACAAATCTTTTGATGGGGAGTTGGTCTACCAAAAGCACATGCTACAAAAGGACAATTCATTTCCTCTCTATATTATAAGAATGTAATTTATTTTTACGTTTACTTTTGTGTTAATTATTTGGTTTAATTTAAATTGACCCGAAAATGCTACAAAGTTAATTTTTTCTATCTATTAAAGCAATTGTGTTTTTCGGATTTTGAATAAAACAACTATAATATCCAATGTTAGTAAAATGTTTGTAAATTTGATATATTTAGGTGCTCAAATTTTCAATGAATATTAGTACATTTAATATATGAATCGAATCATGTTTTGTGTTCATATAATTCTACTAAATGTTTTATTATTTTTTAAATCTTGTCATGTTTTATGATGCCTAACATAATTCTAATTTGTTGATTCCACATTCTAATTGACTGTAAAATAATAATTAAACTTGTTTTTTTCACAAGTTAGATCTTATCACTATTTTTCCACTTTTCTTAGCACAATCATAAATATTGATTTTAAGTTTAGCTTATTAAAATGAATAAATTATATAAATACAAAATCTACCTAACTAGATTTTAAAGAGTTTGACTAATAATGCACATCAATTGTCATATATCACTATCATTTTATATCAACACCTTAAGCCTAATTCCATCATTACTTGTCCAACTTTGCAATCTTGTGATTTGCCCAAAGTACCCTTTGCTCTCACAATATCCAAAACCTTACTTGTGTCAAATATTGCCCAAAAATATTTGGTTTTACATGGTCATATATGTAATTTCAAGACTTTTATTTGATCCCATATTTGTTTTGTTATCATATTTTATCAACATATAGCTTCCAATAATAGTGAAATTGGGTTGTCTTTTTATCATGATATAGCTTCCAAGACTTGAGAGTTAAATAACAATACATTTGGTCCTACAAATGATATTATAAAGTGACCAATTTTAGTCAAAAATTAAAGACAATCCAATCGGTGTCCAATCTACCTCATTTAATAGATATCAAACTCCTCTAAAAAAAATTCAATCGGTGTCCATCTACCTCATTTAATAGATATCAAACTCCTCTAAAAGAATATCAAATTCATGATTTAAACCGAAAAAAGTAATTAAATAAAACATATGATATTATATGTTTTAAGAAAACAAATTTTTCATATAATCTAGTAAAATGTGTTCTTTTTTGTATTGAAATATAACAATAAATTAGTAAATAATCATATGCTAACAAGATAATTTAACGGTAAATTAAAATGCCACATCGATTACACGAAAGATCATGTGGTCAAAATAAATGTACCCATCAGTTTGGCATATTTTATCTCAATAATTAAAAACTCAATTTAATAAATGAATTAATATTTTGTAGAGATTGGAAAGTGGAAGGAGAGAGATCACAATTCACAACCATTCATGCATTGCCACTTTTCAAGATCTATGGCATTTTGGTAAATAAGCCATGCCTATAGGTCCACAAAAATGGTCATCAATTAATCAAATAATTGTGACACTTTTTTGTCCTTATTGACCACAAATATCAAAGGATGGTTCTCCTCCAATTCTTCACTCCAAAAGTGATCAACAAAAGTGAAAATAAAGCCTTTTGATTTGCATCAATCTTAACAACTAAGACTACCAAGAATATTTTATTAATTTATTTATTCATATAATAATAAAAGTAGAAGAAATATGTAATTTCATTTTTATATAAAATGTGTACGCCGGTTTGTCCGACTCAAAATTTCAGATT
>JAYMTA010005153.1:0-11766 GCA_036897625.1 Pelargonium cotyledonis
GGAGTGGCCGAGGGCGTCGACGACCTTCAACCAACAACAAGCCCTCTCTCCTCCACCTCCAACCTCCGATCAGATCTGGCTTCGTGCTTGGCTGACGGAGCATATCTGTTGATGGAGCAGCAAAGCTCGCCGGTCAGGAGCAGATTTGTTGACGAAGAAGATCCGTTGTCCGCCTCCCTCTGTGAGGTCGCCGGAGCAGCGAAGATCGCACGCCGGTGAGCTTCAATCAGATGCAGATTTGATTATTTTTTGTTTTTCTTCAAATTCAACATATCTGAAATTGGTTCATATGTAATTAGTTGTGTTATTTTGGTTTGATTTAGGTTTAGCTTGGGCTAGTTTTGGTATGATTTTGTTGTTCATTTTGGTTTGATTTGGGAGTTCAAATTCATAAAATCTGATAACAAAATGTATATGCCAGCGACTGAAAAATTCATATGAACGTCAGAATCTTTAAGCAATGGAAGACGAAGAAGGGATTAGTAGTTTGGTCATTAAAAAAATAACACATCATGTGCACAACATATGATATTTTCCGTCACATATACCATCTAAATTATCGAAAATGCAAGTTTTTGTGGGTAACGTGCAAAACTTGCACTGGTGGGTTCTCTGCAAAACGTGCATACTCCATAAGGGTTATATGCAATTTTCCTAGATTAATTGTTTTAAGGAAAATGTTCTACTTTGGTTCCTTTAGTATCGAATTTGTTCCAAATTGCTCTTCAGTTTAATTTTTGTTTCAATTTGGTCCTCTTAGTAATATTACCCTAATTCACTCCAAATTGATACATTATGTAGCCTTACCATTAACTACTACTGACTTGATATATGATAGGGCAAATAACTTGTTGGAAAATATTCTAATTTGGTCATCTTAGTATCCAGTTTGTTCCAAGTCGGTCCTCTGTTTGATTTTTGTTCCAACTTGGTACTCTAAATACCCAAATTCGTTTCATTTTGGTCAATTATGTTACTTGTCTATTGATTTTTGTGTCACTCCATATATGAAAGTTATGTTGTTTCAATAAATAAAATAAAAAACCTTCCAATTTTGCATCAAAACGACTCCAATTTGTGGAATCATAGTCCAAACATAACACAAGAACCGTAAATTTTATTTGAATGCACATTCCAAAATGATTAAGAAACATTTGAATGCAAATAAAACATAATTGCACCTGTAAATTTGTCAGAAAAAAAAACAAAAGTTGATGCATCAACAACAACACAATGACCTGTTCAAAAAAACACATTGTCTTGAATTATATAATCTTTATCAAACATTGAACATATAATTTATTCTATGTAGACACCATATTGTCTTGACTTCACAAAAAACATACAAATAATAAACATCATAATGTCTTGACTTAAAAAAAACAGTGAGCATAATTTTGTATTTTAAAAGTTCTATGCAACTTTTTTTTCACTCGCCATTCATAGCAGCTTGATTCTTTTTGCTAGATTTAACAACTTGCTTCATACAAGGAGTGACACACAAAAATCATTAGACATGTTACAGAATATTAATGGACCAAATTGTAACGAATTTGGATATTAAGAATGCCAAATTGGAACAAAAATCAAAATATGGACCAATTTGGAACAAACCGGGTACTAAGAAGGCCAAAACATTTCGACAACTTTATGCCATATCATCGGTAAGGTTACATAATGGATCAATTTGGAACTAATTTGGATACTAAGAGGATCAAATTAAAACAAAAATCAAAGTGAGAACCAATTTGGAACAAATTGAATATTAAGGGGACCAAAATGGAACATTTTCCTTGTCCAAAAAATTGCTTGTGCTTCTTCTCATCACCATAATGTAATATATAACAACAAGCTTATATGCCTCTCATATGTGCTATTTTAATCAAAATCTAGTGTGTTTTACCTGAAGCTTTCTCTCGGGCTAGTTTGTTTGTTTTTTTTTTTTTTTTAAGAACATCACCTTGGGATGGTGGGGGATTTGGTCGGACCCCTACCAGTAATATTAATAGAAAAGTAAAGAACAAATAACGGAGGGGGACGTAATAAGCCTTACCTCCTCAAGAATAATACACCTAAACAGATGGGTTAAATAAATTCATGCAATAAATAAAACAATACATGTAAAATTTACCACTACGAATATGAGAACAACCTAAAATATCATTCAAAATAATCTCTCTCAAATCATATGGAAAGTCCTCAATAGAAGTAGAAACCAACTGAGTATGGAGCCCAAATCCCGCTAGCCAATCCGCTGCGTAGTTAGCCTCACGAAACACATGACACATGGAAGTGGAACCCAAACCCTGCTGACACAATCTAGCTATATAAACCAACTGACATGGGCAAGCAAGTTGTCCCGGCACAAACCTAAACCAATTCGAAGTGCGTGAAAGTCGGCGTAATTATTGGATCCAGCCCCCAAAGATGAGCTAAATGCCGAAACAACTACCCGGACACTATTTCTTACCACTCCACCAGTCGCTGCCTATCCTTCTCTACATGCCCCGTCTACATTTAAACAAAATTTTTCGGCTGCTGGTTTGTTCCAAGACATAATCCGAATGGGTTTAAAAAGAATGTGAGGCAGACCAATTGAAAAAGAGTTCAACAAATTAACCTCTGTGATGGTAGGAAATCGACGAATACGGAAAAAAGGGAACAACCGAACTAACCATGTTGTGATGGCAGCAATGACCATTGGAGTTTGACATTTCACTCCATTAAATCGAGCGTCATTCCGATCTTTCCATAGCTCCCACAAACCACAACCAACATTAAGTGTGAAACACCTAAAGAATGCCCTCAACAATGATATCTACCAATCAGCCCCGACTCCATCAAAGCTTCAATATTCAGACTAAGCACGTTCTGCGCCAAAAGGAACAAAGCTGGAGACAAAGGGTCGCCTTGTCTGACACCCCGAGAAACTTTAAAATAACCATGTTGAGATCCATTTATCAACAATATTGAGTACCTACAGTTCTCCAAACAACCTCGAATCAAACCAATAAATTGTTCTGAAAAACCCCGAGCACGTAAAGATCGAATCAAGAAATGCCACTCTAGCTTGTCATAAGCTTTTGACATGTCAAGCTTTATAATAACATTGTTTGCTCGAATTGGATCGTTAATGTGACGAACCATTTCAGCACACAAAGCTATACTTTCTTGAATATTCCTGCCTTTAACGAACCCGACTTGATTAGGCAAAATTAATGACGGAAGATAAGCTGCAAGCCTATCATTAAGAACCTTAACAATCACCTTATATAAGAATCCACAAAGACTAATCGGAAGAAAATCCGCAAAGGACGTAGGCACATCAACCTTGGGCAATAAAAATAATAAAGAAGACGTATACGCTCGAAGCAAAATCGAGGCTCTAAAGAAAGCCTGCATAGCTTCAAACACGTCCCGTTGAACAATGCTCCAGTAAAAGGTGAAAAACTTACCAGTAAGACAAACCGTCAGCTCCCGGCGAACTCGAACCATCTAAGCCGCAAATTGCGGACCAAATCTCATCCGATGAAGGAATTGCAGTAAGCTTCAAATTATCCTCATGAGTTACAGTCGACGGAAGCACCTGAAATAGCTGATCTGCCTCTGCCGGTTGCTGCTGTACACTACTTGTCAACATAGAAGAGAAGTGGGAAATAGCCATTTGCGCCAAAGTTAAATCAACTTCTACCCAAACATCATCCATCTTGACGAATTCTCAAAGATGCATGAAAAAATGCAGTGTTTCTGTCCCCACAGGCGAGCCAATTAGCTCTTGCCTTTTGTTTCAACTTGTAATAAGAGCATCTTCAACATCAGATTTTGCACGCAAAAGAGTATCTAAATGTTTTTGAGATTATAATGAAGAAAGAGCCAATTCCGCTTTCAAAACATTATCCTACGCCTTCGTGATTCGAACACGAATATCATCAAACACTTCCCAATTCCATTTCTTCAAAACACGACCAAGATTGTTAAGCTTATGGTGGACTCGAATCAAAGGATCTTGCCATATCCCACAATCCCAATTATCACTAACAACATTCAAAAAATTAGAATGTGACGTTCAAGCATTATTAAAATGAAAGCGAGTACGACAACCCAAGATACCGCTAATCTCAACTAGTAATGGACAGTGGTCTGTGAACAGTGTCCTTATTCTTTTCAGTTGTTGTTCATATTTCTTCATAAATTTACGACAGATATGGTGTCATGGCCGTGGATTCTACAGTGTTGACAATATGGAAAATCGCTTTCCTTGAAGACCTTTTGCCAGAAACCATTGGTTTTGTCAGTGCCAACGGAGATCCAAATTCGAGTCAGCATAGGATTGGAAATATCCATGTCAACACAAACTCGAGCAAACATTGGATGCGCGATCATCCGCTCTCAAGATAACTTCCCAAAAGGACTAACAATTTGTTTCAGCATTGATGTTGCAATGTAATGCAAAGGCAAGTGAGGTAATTTAAGCTATATCGCAACCCTTGTGGACTCTGATTTTGTAGAGAAGTTAGGCGTCCACTTAAACAAACGGAATAGGCTATTTTCAATGACTCGTTGATCTTTTGTCCATGCCTTGATGAAATCAGTTTCGTAGAGGAATCTCAAAAGGACGTGGCGAGGATCGATGAGGCCTACGACCATGATTTCATCGGTCGAGATTGCGAAAACTTGGCAACTAGTGCCCATTTGAGAAAGCCCGCAGCTGCCGCGTCCTCTTGGAGAGTGAAATGCACCGCAGGTGAACCGTCATCAGTGTTTGTAGATGGTTTGGACGTGACACTGATATCAGGTAAATCTACATTCATAATTAGAGAGAGTTGAGGTCCGGCGGCGCCGGCAGAGGTGGCGGAGAGGCCGTCATACAGCGAAATAACGGATTACGCGGAATGCAGTTACCCAGATCAGACAGTTGCCTAATCTAAGAGAGAGTGTCAATCCCCTGGCTAGTTACATATTAGAGAATTGTACAAATGCAGAAAAGAGAGAAAAGACAGAAAGCAAGCAAGAACCTAATTAGCAATGACACAGATATAAACAATGAGCTCCCAATTATGGCTTGTGATTAATTTTTGTTGTTTAGTAATGTACTATCTCCACAAGTATAGGACTTGAGCTACAAGAGGATAAGAACATCAAGCTATTATTAATTTATTATGAGAAGAACACTACTGTTTTATCACACAACTGAAGCCATGACAGTTAACTACTAGTTCCATTTTCTAACACCTTTATACAGTTTCTTGACATTCGCTTCTTATTCGTAAGAAATCGGGAAAAAAATTACAAAGACATTATGTTGCATCGCTAAATAAATACAGACAAAAAGAGAGCTACCCCTGTTGTGTAGCTCAACTGATAAAAAAAGAAACAATTTCAGCTTTCAATCCCATTGGCCAACTCTCCTTGAATCAAGTACCGGAATGTCGAGTTTTGAGGTAGCCAATGGATGTACTTGTCAAGCCTTCCTCTGATGCATTTTCTGATAGCTTTCTGTTGAACATCTGAGAGACACCCATTTACCAACCTCAACAGCTCATGCATGCTCAATGACATGTCTTTGGCAAAGTAGTCTAGGATTTTAGGTAGCAAAATCTTTGTTTCTCTGTGGATGTAGACATTTGCTTGAATGAACTCTTCTCTTGCGACTTTTAGATCTTCGAATATACTCTTGGCTCTGTAAGCTCGGACCTGCATTGATTAGAAGTTGTGCCTCTGAATAAAGTTATGCAAGATCATGGTTGTTGTAGCTATTGATAATATATAGGGAGAGAGATTTATACCACTGGGTCAGAGTAAGACCCTAAACAAAGTGCAAAATGAACGAGTGGCTCGGGGTATTCTAAGGCATACGTGTGTTTGGTGCTCCCCGTCTTTGATTTCCTTCCGGGAGAAGAAAACAGTGTTTGTAGCCACTGCATTCAAATTGTGTTCAGAGAAATTAGTGTAAAGTATGATGGAATAGGCAACAAATATAAACTCAGCATTTCAGTTTATGATTCCTAGCTCGAAAATACATCGTTGTCCCGTTTAAGTTTTCCAGATGAAGAGTCCAAAATTACAAAGTGCAGATAGTTCAGTGTATGATACTGAGTCTGTATAAGCCCACAAGTCTTGACATGACAATGACATATCATAAATTTACAGTTTTGAAGTTGAAGGCTTAATTACCGGTCCTGAGTGACGTGAGCGAATTCCTAAAATGGAGCTCTGTATGGCATATGCATTTATAGAATGTCCACCCACATTATACGCTGCCTGAAAGAGCACGATTTAGAATCACACAGAAGCCTAAATACCAAAAGATAACTTGCTCAACGGCATGGACAAAAGTATAGGATTACCTTTAAAATGGAGCTACTTTTTACACAAGTGTGTGTTCCATATGCCAAATACGCCTGCAAAAAATAACTCGTAAGGCAAGCCAAATCTGTTTACAACTATAGACAATGAAACAAGCTCAATGCTTTATAAAGAAGAACAGTCAGTGTTAATATCAATTCATCTAACAATAACTAGTCGACATTTTTCTTAGTAGTTCTGATATATTCAAGACAAGCAAAAATTATCAGATAAAGATTTCTTGGATAGCTGCTAAAACTTTTTTAGCATTGTAATATGGTTTATTAGGAACTATTTACATTTTATAGTATACATTTGTACTGTAAATGAAGTAAGTTCACACTTAAGAGAGCCATACATGCATCACCAATGCATTGTGAAGGTTGATCCAGAATGCAAGCTTCTGTTCACGCTTCATAGCGTTTGGATCAATCTTCTCGAGACTACCCACCATCGACCTACACAGACTCAAAAACGTATGAGAATTCGTAGGAGTAATCATGTCAGTTGTATCATAGGATAGTTCGGTGTAAAGTAGCTGACCTGAAATTTTGTAGCATTGTAGAAGCATAATTGAAACTGTTGTTATCTAAGCATATTTTAAGAACCTCTACTGTTGTGCCACACTGTCCAATATTCTCTTCTTTCAACCCTTGAAATCGATGATTCGCTGTACCATCGTCATTGCAATATGGACTCCAACTATCACCTGGATTATGAGAAGAAAATATACTCGAGGAAGACAAGGATGAAGTGGGAGAAGCTAACAAGCCAGCACGGGTATGAGAGGGGTCGGCAAGTTTGCAGTATATAGAAGATATGCATCGAACCATCTCTTCAGAAAGTCTATCGGGAGTGTTAAGGATGTCATCTAACTGAGAAAAACCAATGTGATCTGCAAGGCTGCGACGCCCAGAACCAGCATTTTCCTGATAATATAGCCCCATTGGTAAGATGGCACATGTAATTACGAAACTAGAAGCAGAAGCTAGCTCTTTATATGACAAATTTGGGAGGTTAGTCGTGTTTACCCTTGCAAAAACTGTTTCATAACTAGCCTGCAAAGTTGGATCAGGACAAAAGATACCGCCTCTCTGCATGCGGGGCTCCGATTTTGTGTGACATGATTGATTCACTGCTATTGGCGATGATGAAACTGTCCTAGAATGTAAAGGGGTTTTCATGATATCTGTCAAGGTAGGCACATGCTCTTCAAAAGCTGTTCGGTAGAGTGATAGAAGATGATTCTCCAAATACATAATTTCAACCTCGAGTATGGCGATTTCTTTCTTCAATTCCTTAGAAGACTGCATCTAAAAGCAAAAGGATCAAAACAGATAAATCAAATAGAAGTGAAGCGCAGCGCAATGGCACATATAGACTTCAACGGGATGTTTGGAGCATGGTTTCTAGAAACGCTAGATATGCATAGAAATTTTGAGCCTTATAGTAATCAATTATGCATAAATCATGCCATAGGTTTGTATAACATAATTACCTTTGTTGTTGGCATGCCATTAGAAGCAATGGAGTTCATGGAACTCGAACCAAATGCCCTCTCGGAGTCCCAACAAATGGAAGCCTCGTCCGGCAATGACCTCTCCAACTGTACAATCGTGTGATAAGATACGATGTAAGAGCAGGGTTCGCGTGTGTGAAAGGTCATGAATCTATGAGTAGCAGATATATAAAGTGCTTATGAGCAAATTTGCGAGGTAAACATTGCGTGCGGCTAGATAAGACCCTAATGTGGTTCCGGAGATCTCAAGCATACAACTTGCTCGAGATGTGGATATTAGCATAATTTGAGGACAGGATCTGTGGAGTTCAATTCTAAGAAGTTAGTACATAGCTTGTTTTCGTCATTTCCGTGGGGGCATAGTTCAGTATCAATCTCCTCATTGTCAAAAACTAAAACACTCCAAAATCCAAATATCACTTTCAAGAATCAAGATTCTCCCAAAACTAACCAGAGCTTGGCTTTACAGAAAAAACGGAACAACTTCTATGTTGGAATCACAGTTCAACTTAGGTACTTAGTACAAAAATGTAAGCCATCAGTGATCATTAACACATACTAGAACTAAAATGTTCACATTACACACTTTAATTCAAGCAATTTGAAGAAAATGATTCTCAGCCATATTATATAATAGACCATTTGATACAGAATCTAGCTACTTACAGGACCAGAATGGTAGGAAGATAGTCTAGGTGACATAGGTACACTTTTGAGCAGCTCATTATCAACACCAATACTGCAAGAAACCCAGAACTGTCATGATTAATAGCAAGAAATGATGAAATTGAAGAGAAAAATGAAAGATTTACCTTCTGGAGCTGAGTTGTGGAGGAGAGGGACAAGAAGAAGAGGACTGGAAATTTACACCCAGCATTTTGAGCTCACAAGTTTGTGCTAAAAAGGGCTTACACTGAGAGCTTGGTTTATGGCAAAAAATGGAGCTTCAAGTTGTGGCATAATATACCATCAGTTGGTTGAGATGGAAGAGGAAGAAGAAGAAGAGAACAAGAAGTCAAGAAGCTGACATTGCCAATTTGCATAACCAAAACCTCCAAATTGACCTAAAATTTAAAATGCATAAAAAAAGAAGAGATGACCCACAAGAGGTTGGTGTAAGCTAATCTACTCCAAATCAATGAATTAAGTAAAAAGAAGGAGAAGAAGAATGTGGAACAGTGGAAGTGAAGCAAGTGATCAAAAGCTGATCTCAGCTCACAGCTTAGCTGAAAGTGAAATAGAAAACCAGAAAATAATGTAAAGACCACCCAACCAATGAATAATGAGCATAGTGAACAATAGTTGTGGTCTTTGAGGTGGAACTCGCAGTTTGAATCGGAACCCAAAACTCGATTGAATTTTAGATTGAATTTATCTTGAAAAATACAATTCTAATTGGGTATACATCCACTCATTTCATCTTAAATATTTGATTGAATTGGGTTTTGAGTATTTTTTAATCGAATTTGAATTTAATCCAACCCGATCTAAAGCTCGTACTGAAACATGTAATGTGTGGTGCTACTATTTTGACTTTAATTGAATAATAATGTGAAGATAAACCCAAAACCCTAATTATTTAGATTGATGGAAAAGGTGACAGCTAATTTACTCCTGCCTACTCCCTCATATGTCTTAAGTCTTAACAAACTAATTAGTACTGTATTATTTAAAATCCTGATGCCTCATATTACATGTGAGAAAGTGACCCCATTTTTGACTTTATCCATTTATTTATGCTGATTAATTGAGATTGAAGCACTTGCTTGCATGCCCTTTTCTTCACTTTCAAGAATTAGACAATTTTGTTTTATTAAAAACAATAGTAATTATCCTGGGTCAAATACATAAGTAATGACAAGGCCACTATTATATATTTTGTGAAATAAAATGAATAAGAGATGGGTGTCAACTCGGACTTAGGGTTGATTTTTCATTTAAATTGAGAAAATGCCTAATCCAAATTCAGATGGTCAATAAACTCTACTAAAAAGTTTAATTTTATGGCACTTGAACTCAATTTAAGTTTGAATTAAGTATAAACTGTATGTGATTCAGTTTAAATTATTAATTCCACGCGAGATTTGATTGGGCCGAGCTGCACTTTGATTTTGGTTAGTTCACCTAATATAAGTAATCGAGATCTATAAAAACTGTGGATACGTAATATTGTCAACTCTGTTTGTTTTAACGTTGAAATATGTTAAAGAATACAGTGTGTGGTAACGCAATAAATATGATGGGGCCTCGTGACCTGTATACTAATATATGTATTGAATGATGGGCAGATCTAGAAGATGACATGGTTTTGATGAGCTGCACGAGGCCATGGATTCCTGTCGATTTTTCCAGTCTTTGGACTGTTTTTGTGTTTACATGTTTCACTGCTTATCCACGTTTTATGTAGTAGGAGATGTCACAATTGTTTGTGAAATTATTTTCAATGGTCCACCAATTAAAATAAAATAAAATTCTTTATATATATGTGTGTGTATATATATATATACGCGTGTGTATATATATATATAATGTACTAAAGTATGTATGTATGTTGTGGTTTGGTTAAGTTTTTGTAGATATATTTGAGTTAGTAATCTACTATAATATAGTATAGTAACATGCATTTATAAGATAGTCCTTTAAGCTATTGTGTTGTATATATTCCTTTAATTAGTTGGTTTCTTGTTTCTTGCTAGTGGCTATGTTATACATGCACCTACTCTCACTAGATACCACAATCCAAACCCATATAACTATATATATATATAAATTGGTTCATTTGTTGACTTGGAGTTGGACTCCTTCAACAAAAAGAGAGAACTTGAGGGTGGTGTTGAGCTAAATGTGTATTTTTTTATCTAAACAGGTTGTGTCAAATGGTTTAAGAGTTTCAAATTCTCTTTGAGATATCAGATTTGAGCCTCCTGCCAATGATATGCGGTGAAATTTATGAGTTAATAAGAGAGAGCTACCTCTTGTTGTGTAGTTCAAATGATGAAGAAAAAATGTATTTATGTAATGGATGAATCTTCTTTCACTTCTCAAACATATTATATAATTAGTGATTCCAATTTACTTAGTAAGTGACCAGTTATATTGTTATAGCTTATCGACAGTCTTTTTGTCTCAAGTTAGTTTGAGATATCAAAATTTATTGATTTGTAAAAATGTTACAGTCTTGTGGGCTTCACTATCTTGAAGATGAACATGTTGTCTGGACAAAATAGCGCACTGTTGAACAATGACAATGACCTCATATATATTTTTGACATACCACCTTAGACATGAGAATAAAAATTTATGACAACAGGTGTCGTTGCGGCTGAACGTCCTTGAAACACTAAAAAATGTACATAAAAATCTTGAGAGGAGTATCCAAACACAGGTCTCAACAGCACAATATGGGACCAATTTCATTAGACTACACAACCATCGAATATTGTAGATAGGTTTTTAATTTAATGGTTCTATTTATTCAATATATATTATGCAATGTAAGTAATTGGTGACCTGACCCATTATGTATGTGTCTTGGATTTATTTCGATAAATATAATAAATGAAAATCTGCAGATGGACAAATGATGTCTTGTTTTGTTCTGTTTTAATTTATTCAGAAACTGTCTATAAAAATTGTGGGGCAAGTTGGTAATAATGGCTGCTCCAAACCATTCAAGCCAATTATGAATTCAATTTCTCCATGTCAATTACCACTCTTAAGAGTATGTACGTATAATTATTATTTTTTTTTTCCTTTTTTGAACTTTAAATCGTAATTTCAAATAATTTATATTTGACCCATTATTGGTGTACAAGAGTTTAACACATCAGTGCACCATACCTCATCACATAACAATTTAAAATTATATCAAAAACTTATTAATAAATAAATTATTATTATTA
>JAYMTA010005154.1:0-11766 GCA_036897625.1 Pelargonium cotyledonis
GTTCAATTCCGGTTGCCGGAGAAGAAGCATCACCGGCGATCTGGTTTGAGAGAGAGAAAAAAAGATTGAGTGGCATATCTTATAAATTGGAGAAAAAGAAGAGAGCAAAATAGTAATTTCATAGCTTTGAAAGAAAATTAAGGGTAAAATAGTAATTTTAGTTATTTATATTTTAAAAATTATTTTTTTATTGCCACGTCAGCTGTAGTTAACAAAATCTGTTAAAAACTTGACAATAGAAACTATAGCGGAACAAAATTTTTATTTTTGAACTACCACGAAACAACTTAAAGTTGAATAACTATACATGAACAAACTTGATAATTCAAAATTAGTGGAGATGTTTTTCCTAAAGAATCAACCACTTTATTCAAAATAAAAGTCTATCTCACCTCATTGGACGGAGAATATGAAAACCAAATAAAACAATATTCTTATTCCCAAAAATCTACTATTACTTTGGGCCGAAGCAAACCTCAAAAGGCAGGCCCAAGCCAGACGCAATTAATGCCTTAGCAAACTTAAGCCTCAAGTCATTTTACCAAATCACCCATTGACTCTACAGTTACGGTTCACAACTATCCAAATTGTTCCACACCAAAATTCCCGAAACACCCATTGCTACCACACACGACAACCATATCGTAATTTTGTTATATAATTCGGTAAAGCTTTGTAATTTATATGCGGAGCACACGAGAACCATCGGCTTCGTTCTGCCTGGTTTCTGGTCAAGAAATCGATACATTACTCGATAGTTCTGAAATTGCGAGAGCTCGCTCGGAGAGTTCATGGCGTCGAGAATGCTGAATTGCAAGCCAGTGACCAGAAACACGGTAGAATCGGACAGGGTTAGGGTCCCGGTGACGTTGCCCGCTTCATGTTTCTCCGCTAACCCTAGGATTAAGCACTGCAACCATCCCAATCAGATGATGCTGATGTTGCAGAACCACGCCAATTTCGGCCGCAGCGAGGCTCCGTCTCGGTTTATGTATTTTCAGGACGGATCGTGGGTTGATTTCAACGCCGACGTGGTTGCCGCCGCCCGGTCTGCTTTCGTGGCCCGCCAGCCAGTGATTGATTTGTCGATTGACGGGTCCAAGTGTCTGTTTGACTTCATGCGGATGCTCCAGACTGATTTCGAGACCGGGCACCAGAGGTCGGTGGCGTGGATTGATGAGTCCGGGGAGTGTTTCTTCCCGAAGACGTTTGTGGGTGAAGAGTGGTGGAATCAGGAGAGCTCGGAGAATCCGAGGATTGAAATTGAAATCAGAATCGATGGGAATTCAGTCAAGAGAAAGAGGGAGGAAGAGGCTAGGGAAGTTGTGGAGGAGAATAGGAAAGTTGGGGAGGAGGAAGAGGTGAGCTCTTCTCACAAGCAAGAAGGGCCGGCGAAGCGGCTATGTCCGACCCCGCCGCCCTGCAGGTGGCCGAATGCGGTTCTGCTAAGAGAGGAAGATGAGTCGTATTCGGTGGTGAAGAATTTCTTTTGGTCTGGGATTGATCTTGGCCATACTATTACTGCAATTCATCAGTGTACGCGAACCGGGCACTTGGAGAAGGCTCGACACGAGGTGTTTATGAAGCAAGCTGAGATTATGTTGGCCTCTCGTGGTGCTTCCAATATGGTATATGCGTGGCATGGAGCGTCAGCGGATGCTGTGACTAGCATTTTGGCACATGGATTTGCAGTGCCGGCTAAGTATTCAAGGTCGGAAGGATATGGTGTCGGTGTGCATTTGTCTCCTGTAGACGCACCCCATTCAAGGTAAACATATTTCCAGCTGAATTTAGTTGTATTTTGGGCTGTGGTGGTAGTATTTGGCTTAATGATTGCTTTGAGGTTTAAATTGTTTTTTTTAGTCATAGGTTACTGGAAGCAGATGCTAATGGTGAGAACCATCTTATACTGTGTCGGGTTATATTGGGTAATGTTGAGCAAGTGGAGGCCAGTTCCGAACACTTTCGTCCTTCTAGTGTTAAGTTTGATTCTGGTTCCGATAACCCTAGCCATCCAAAGTGGTATGTTGTTTGGTGTGCTAATATGAACAGTCATATTCTCCCCGAATATGTTGTGACCTACAAATCTCCTAGTCGGATTTCAGGTAATTGAGGTGTCTCTTGAGTATTTGTTACTTTCAAGTTAATCTCTTTTGGTTTATGGAAATGCTTATTTGGTTGTTATTTGTCAGCTCCTTTCACAGCATCCACCGGCGTGAAGTACACAGTTGCAGAATTGTTTGCGAAGATGAAAGCTATTCTCCCCCCTCCAAAAGTAGAGGAAGTACTGGCTTTGTATAATACATTCAGGGTAAGCAAGTTACATTTTCACTCTAAAATGTCACATTAATTTGTTTCAGTTGAAATGAAGGAACTAAGAAAATAGGCATGAAGTTAAATATACCATTGTCACAGTTAGTTGATGGGCACTTTTTTGTGACTTGTTACAGGCTGGGCTTTTGGTAAAAGGTGATTTCATTAAACAGTTACGGTCAATTGCTGGGGATAAAATGCTCCTTTCAGCAATGAAAGCGATTCGAGGCTGTTAATGTTCTTCCAAGATTATGCTTTACTTGGAAGATTTACTAAATTCATTGATTGTAGGGCCTTCAATTTATAGAATTACTTGTAATGTTGGGTCATATGTAGGATTATGAAGAAAAAGAACTAGTATATGTACACCACAGGCTATTTTCTAGGGTTTTCTCCCCCAGGTTGATACATATTGACTTCTTTGTTTTAAAATCCATTGGAAAGAATTCATTCTGCATCGTAAATTGATTTACTCCTTCAGTATTCGTTTTAGACTCAGCAAAGAACTTAACCTATGTCAAAGAAGTTGGATTTGAGATTAGTCGGCACTTCTCTTCCAGAGATTGTACAGGAGCCCGAGATTCTGTTATTCAAAATCTGAAAATTCAGATTTTAATTCTGCTGTACTGCATATACCAATTTATGTGTTCCTGGGTACGCGTAATCGTTTACACATGCATGTGCATTGGTGACAATTGTGGATGTAGAAGTTCTGCATTTCTCAAACATTGTTATTGTTGTTATTGCAAACCATATAATATAGAAGTATCAGATCGCTTTAGGGTCTCTTGCTGGATGGTAACTGATAATGCAAGGAGGTATAAATGGATATAAGATCATCTCTATGTCACATTTGGCTTCTACTAGTTTAAAATTCTGTTATATTTATAAAATTTGAAAGCTTGCACATACAGGGGATAACAAAGTGCTAACAGTTGCTAATTCTTATATTTTTCATTTTCCTTATCACATGTTATTATCTTGCAAATTGATGTTTAGGCTCATTGCTAAGGCAGATGGTAATGAAGCATTTGATATTGTAATAAGTTCGATGTAGATCAAAATAACTTCATGCTTTATGTCTTGAAGGTTGGTGCATATGGACAGTTTTGAGTGAAAATGTTTTCACGGAATTGACCAAGAAGTACAAGCTGTTTGGATACTTGTGACTTGTGCGTTACCTTATAATCTGTCATGGGGCTTGTAAATCTTTAATTGCAGTGTAGTAGATTGAATTCAATTCCTAACATCTCAAAGATCTTGTTTGTTAAATAACTTTCCTAGTTAGAGGATTTTCTTTCTTTTCCTGCAGCTTTGAGGATCAATTTTTTTCTTTTCTTTTCTTTTTGCAGCAAATATAGGAATGTTTATTTGCAGCAGAATGAAGTAAGTATATTTGGAACTGATTTAATGTTTTTACAGAATCATATATGAAATTAGTTGGATTATATACATGAAGCCTGTTATTTTCTATGGATTATTGGAGGCCGGAAAGGTAGAAATATACTTTTCCTACAATTAATATATGCCAGCCTATCATTTTGTGATTAGCCAGGTTCATGGCTAACAATGAGGTTGTTTGCATGTGTTCTTCTCATTCTTCCCTTTCATGACTTTTCCTTCACTTCTTCAAGCGATCCAAACGAATAATTCAAATAGTTGTCATTTCAAATAACAAACCAAGTTTCTTGTTTTCCATTTTAATTTTTATGTATTGTAACTTATGTGGTTGTAGGCTTGTAGCAACATTATCTCAAATTTGGTTGCATTTATTGTTACTGGTTATGCTTTGGGCATCTCTTATAATTATTACACTATATTTATATTTTAATTCGTTGACAAATCATACTGGGACTCAATACTGTGTTTATTGGTTGGAAACCTGACGAATTTCTGAAAAGCACAGTGATAGAAATGATTTTGAATTTGAAGGTCTAGTTATGGGATTTTGAAGTCTGTGTATTACATTATAGGTGTTCAGTGCTGATGTATTTTGGTTTTCATCTTTTAGTTCCAAATGTTTACAGTGGGTTAACCATAAATCACAACTAACTTTTTGCTAACTTCTATCTGTTCCTTGATTTATCATCATAATGGATTGCTGTATTTGGACTTGGACATTTAAGTGCTCTCCTTTGTGTTTTGATGCTCCATGCAATGAATTTTGAATGCAATTTTACCTCGAGTCTTAGGATTTGAGTTGTCTAATTTGGGAAACAATATTCGATTTCGGAGTTGGCAATTTTGTGATATGATTACATTAGTTAACAAATTTTGGACAAACGTGATATTCTATCGGATTCGGTTTATTGAATTTATCAATTTGTGTTATGATTGAAGCATGTGAGAAGTATTTCGAGGCAGTATAAGTATAGCCTTTTCTGGGGCCATAATCTGGATGTTTTGCATGCTTTTCAACTTACCCTTTTTTGCCCATTATTGTTTGGTGATGATTACTCTCCTTCTATATATGTGCATAGTTATGATATTTACATATAAAGAAGTTGATGTTCACAATACATTATGTTTGTCTGCTTTGTTAGTTTACTGAACTGCTTTTTATGTTGGGTAACCGCCAGTATATTTGAAGTTTGAGTTTCTGTTGATTCCCATTGAAATGAATATTTTAAATTGTCATTATCTTTACTCATGTTGAAATAATATCCTGTTCTGTCCTGGAATATAGAGCAAAAGAAGAACATGCGAAGGAGCTCTGGGGAGAAACTCTACCATGCCTGCACTGTCTGCATGGACTCATATGGGGCATGGATGAAGGTATCATTTCCAGCTTCTATACATATTTTGTGTCACATATTATGCCCTTTAAGCATTCGTTATGTGAACTGATTCTGCTATGCTTAACATACCTTTGAAGAAGCGGCAACTCCAATTCAGGAGTAAACTGAAACAATGATTATGCATATTACTGCTAAGTTAATATTCAAATTTATAGTCTGGAACCTTGAAAGCGTAGTGTTCCATACTTCCGTGTGTAGATAGGCGGTTGGAGCTAAAGGGCAAACTTTGTTCAAAGGAGAAACATATTATGTAGGCGTCTAAGTCCACCTGCCATAGTTATAAATCAAACTGAAAAATGTTGAAACTAATTATCATTTCGGATTCAAAATTTGACAAGCAGTTGATCCTACTAGTATCTCTGAGTTTCCCTTAATATCTTTTGTCCGTGATTTTCTTGATCTGGTCCCATATGCACAAGATTAGTTGATACATCTTGCATGACATAATCCATATGCTTTCGTTGCACGCAGTCCCGTACATTGATAGTATCTAGACTGTAAATGAGTTCTTCGAATTTTCTGGATTATAATATTGTTTTGTTCTAGGGGTGAAGTACCATCATTTGCTCCTGTGTCAGTTAATGTTGTTCTTTTGATCATGAATTCACGGTACTTCTGTTATATTGGTGATTTGGTGATTTTATCATCAAATGGAACCATAGTGGGTTAATATTGTGCTCCAACTTTTACTTTTATTTTCCTAAATTCTTTCAAGAAGGATGGTTGGTCAGAAACCATTGTTTGGTTACTTGTTGATGCAGAATGGAATATTGATGAAATGAAAATATGTTCTGGTTAGTGGGAGATATTCTAACAAGTTTCTAACTGATGCATTCTTGTGAAATTTTGTTGCTGCAGCTTTGTCCTACTGAGTTGGCATATCTTTTAGCTGAACGGAAACAATGCTAAGACAGTTTTGTACCAATTGTGGGTAAAATAGATATGCTTGTTTTTAGGATAAAGATCCTATATAGTAAATCAATCCTAAACTTTATTTTATTCTAAAACAGTACATTTATGTTTGTTTTGTTCCATAGCAGTCCATTTCGTTAAATAGACAGATGGATTCCATCAAAATTAACTCCATTAAAAACTACTCCCTCTGTCCTGAGTGTTCTGTTTGTCCAAATTTTTTGTCTTAAAATGAGTATCATGTTTCTATTCTTAGTTTATTATATTACTATTTTTCTCATATTACCATTTATCACTTATACACGGGCAGATCTGTACATGAAGTGTAGGTGGGAAAGTGATATCTAGTAATTTTTAATTTTTTTTGCAAAAAATGGAAACAAGACACTCATTTTGAGATAGAAGGAGTATTAAAAATGAGTTTTTATATTTTTACCCTTTTGCGTTCTTGAGTTTGTTCTTGTGTTCTTTATTTTTCAAAAACAAACACACACAATCAAAATTACACAATCAAGAGTTTGGAAATACAAAACCCTAATCATAACTATATGATTCAAATTGATTTGAGAGGCTGTATTTTATTTTATTTTTTTTAAATGGAAATGTGACTGAGTAGTACCACTATGAGCATATAAAATATCAATTTTATATATACCAAATTCAGCAAAAGACCCAAAACCAGCAGAAGCAAGCTATTTAGTGACCACTGCATCATCTTCTTTCTTTGTTTTTGGGCTTTGCACTGATAACTGGTTTGCTAATTTTGGTTTTGCTGTGGATTTTCTGGTGTGATGGTGTTTATTTTGCTGGTAATTTTGGTTGTTTGGCTTTCGACTTAGATTTGAATCATTTTGTTGTGTTTAAGGGGCTATTTAGTTGTAGAGTGATTACTCCAATTTTTCAGAAAACTGTTTTATGAGAAGTAGAAAACTGGAAAACTCGTTTAGTTGCACAGTTTTCCATTGGAAAACAGTTTTTCGAAATGCCTTGAAAATGGAAAACAGCTTTTTTGAATTTTCTAAATAGAAAACTCATTTTTCCACTACTCATTTTTGTTTGTTTATGTCTCACAAAATATGTATTATGTGATAACTTAACACAAACACTCAAAATTTGACACGAGCACTTGAAATTTGACTCGAACACTCGAAATTTGACACGAACATAATCCGATAATTTAACGTGATGAATTAGCAAACACGAACTCGAAATGAATATGATTATACTGAAAATTTTAAATGTATCATATATACACACACACACATATATATATGTATATATATATATACACACATTAAATTTATAGTGTAAATGATAAAGTGAATCAAAATAATTTATTACGAAAGTAATTCCTTTTATTTGCAAAAAAATTGAAACTTAAATAAATAATTAAATTTGAGTCGTTAGAACTATTTTTGAATATATGTGTATGTGTATATATAAATTTGAATCCGATACAAAATTCGAATTGTCACATTTAGTTGTGAACACACACACACACACACACATATATATATATAACTAAAGTTTAAAATTTGATTCCATCTAAACTGATCTCCTTTCGGATCGAATTTGAATTTATGTTTATGAATCCGAATTCGAAAACATAAATTCAAACCGATCCGAAATTTGAATCGTCACAACTAGTTTTGAATGTGTGTGTATATATATGTATAAATCTAAATCTGATACGAAATTCGAATTTTCATATTTAGTTGTGAACGTGTGTATATATATAAAGCCAAAATTCAAAATTCGATTCCATCTATCCCGGAACTTCTTTTGGATCGGATTCGAATTTATGTTTATAAATTTAAATTTGGAAACATAAATTCAAAACCGATTCGAAATTTGAATCGTCGCAACTAGTTTTGAATGTGTGTGTCTATATATATATATGTATAAATTTGAATCTGGTAAGAAATTCGAATTGTCTCTTTTAGTTGTGAATATATATATATTTCAAAATTAGATTACATCTAAACCGACATCCTTTCAAGTCGGATTTAAATTTATGTTTATAAATCCAATTCAGAAATATAAATTCAAACCGATCCAAAATGTGAATCATCACAACTAGTTTTGAATGTATGTGTATATGTATAAATGTAAATTCGATACAAAATTCGAACTGTCACACTTAGTTGTGAACGTATATATAACTAAAATTTAAAACTCGATTCCATTTAATCCGATATCCTTTCGGATCAGATTTGAATTTATGTTTATAAATTCAAATTTGGAAACAAAAAATCAAACTCAATCTGAAATTTGATTCATCACAACTAGTTTTGAACATATGTGTGAGTATATATAAATTTGAATCCAATAAGAAATTCAAATTGTCACATTTAGTTGTTGACATATATAATTAAAGTTAAAAATTCAATTCCATCTTATTCGTTCTCCATTCGGATCAGATTCGAATTTATATTTATAAATTTGAATTTCAAAATCCAAATTCAAACCCGATCCAAAATTTGTAATTTCGATTCGTGAATGTATATATTTATGCATATATTTTTGTATTTGGAAAGCAAAAAATATATATATTTATGCATGAAATTGAAAAAAATGAAAACATAAAATTGAAAAATTGGGAAAATAGTCAAACTAAACAAGTTTTATAGTTTTCTATAGATTACAGAATACAGAAAATGAAAACAGTTTTTCATAACTAAACAGGCCCTAAGGTTTTTGTAATTCCAAATTTTTGATTGTGTAATTTTTTTTATTTTTTTTATGGATGCTTAATTTTGTGTGTGTTATGTTTTTGAAAAAATAAAGAACACGAAAACAAACCCAAGAACACCTATAATGGGTAAAAATGTAGGCACTCATTTTCAATTACCGTACAAGAAAAACTAGACAAAAAGTGGAAAGTAATCGTAACTTTGAATATTTGATTTCAATTTTGATCATTTTAAAACATTTTTCATGCAATTTGTTTATACGACATGATTCTGTTTTCAATTTTTCACCAAGATAATTATTAATATTTGTCTAATGTTATTATAAATTGTTGATCATCAATTTTTACCAAACAATTTTAAACTTTATCAACACTTTCTTTCACAAAAAATATTATAAAAAAAAAATTTATTGTCAAAACAAGAGGAAACACATAAAATACTTATAAGCGTTTATGAACTTTTTTTGTGAAGTTAATCTAACCACCCTATTATTGAGTGGAAATTTTAGATGCTACTCTATATCTTACATCATATTTGACTTATCTTCTAATGTCTTCTTTTATATTTTAAAAAAGTAAAAGAACTAATTTGGTCCATAAATTTTCCTATATGGATCTTGATTCGCCATTTTTTTTTGGAGGTGGGGTGACGGTCTTCTTCTCCAATGTCAAGGTTTTTGACTTAGTTAAATTACAGTCAAATCCAATTTTTGGGTATTCTAATGTCTGGTGGTGGTAGTGATCCAACCATTAAGCGAAGTCCCGAATGTATGTCTGAGGGAACACCTCCGGCGTGAGAATGAATCTCAACACAAACAAAATATAATTAAAAAATTGATAATCGAATCTCCATAGTCCGTTCGAATATCGAAGAAGGCACAAAGGTTGCGATGAACACACAAAGAATGTTTGAAAGCGTTTTCGGGATGCGAATGTAGTTTGAGTGGTAAAAAAACTGAACCTTTTACTGTGAGCTTAACGCTTCTTTTATAGTTCTCAAGCTTACCTGACACATGACGACCTATAATTGGCCCATGTCGAGGTGAAGCCCGCGGGCGCTCTAGTCTTTGCTAATTTCTTTGTCTGTTGGATATACTCAACAACATGGCAGACTCTACTCTTAGTCTTTTCTCGTGTTCTTTGCTGGTTGGATCTATTCACTACCTTGTTGGATCAACTTACCAACAGGGTAGTCGCTATTCTCTTGCTTTCTGCATGTTCGATCTACTCTCCAATAGGGCAGTTGTAGCTCTTAGTCATTTTTGTCTATTGGTTCTACTCGTCATCGTACATCAGCTAGTTCCAATCTTCGGCCATACGGAATGACGAAATGTAACTCAGGTCGAAGTCACGTGTCTGACATCGAATGATATGTGTTTGCTCCGAAACACGGGTACAATGAGTTGAGATGTGCGGATGCTTGAGCTTGTCCAGATGGTATGAACTTGCCCGGACACTAAAGCTCGTGTGTGCAGTCACACGTAGGCACAGATGGTGCAGATATGGGAGAGTGCATGGATGGTAGGGCACACTGTATGGCACGAGGTCACACACGTTGACGCGAGAAACAGAAGATGCAAAGTCGCGCGAGTGGGCGCGAGAGGGAGTTGGCGCAGGAGCGTTGGACAGTGCGGTCTCTTTGGCACAGATAAGCCTTGGTGCGAGCACCTTGGTGCAAACGTACCTCGGTGCATGCACCTTTCCGCGGACAGTCGGAGCTTTGCATGTCTCTTTACTTCGAGTCGATGGTGACCCAATTGGCTTGTCTTGGAGTTTCTGCTTCACCCGAAGATTTTCCTTTGACTTGAATTGACTTCTTGCTATTTCTTTTTTATGACGAATTAGACCTAATTTGATTCCTAAATATGTTAACCTAAAACAATCCATGAACTTTCATGTTATTGTTGTGACAACCCCTTTGCTATTGCGACCAAGATCATGTTTCGACGCATTCATTACCTCCAAGACTCATTTGAATGATTGGAAAGGGTCGGGGACCCTAATGTAAGTATTGACTATCTTGAGACACATCTTCAAGTCGTATAAAATGCATCTCATCGTACACTTGCTCCATTGCGCGCTTGCTCTGTCATGCACTAAGTGGCATGCTATAGTGATCAAGTCTATTGACCGTGCGTCGCGTCCAAAAGCATGCTCCATAACCGTCAATCGTGCGCCCAATCCTATTATACATTTTCCCGATGTATGCCCGTTCGCCAAGACCAAGATGAAAGAGATCAAGTCAATGTCTGAAGAAGTCTCAAATGATGAATGATTGAGCATTCAAGCCAACCAACGTGAGCTATCCTACCTAAGCTCTCTCTAGGTAGCCTGCTAGAGCTCTTCATCCAACATGCCTATCAACTATCTGTTGCGTCCAAGCGCCCAACCCATTGTCCGCCAAGGGATGAAAAACAAAGTCACAATAGTAGTACATTATTCAGTTCCAAGTAAAATGATATCTCACAAGTCTTTAACCCCTCAGACATTACTCCACATAGTTTTAGGGGGTTTCGACGTACTCCTCGGAGCATAAGAGATGTATGAAAGATCTCAAACTCATCCGACTCTCGCTTATGATGCACGCCCAAAAAAACAAAGACTTGGTTCACAAGATTTTGTGAGTGAGTTTGTCGTCCGAACATTTGTAATTGTAGTAGGTTTGTCGTTCGAACAATTTGTACGTGTGAGTTCATCACTCAAATATTCTGTAAATTTACTATAGAAGGTTCACCGCGGGAATGCTTCGCTACAAAATTTTGTTGACAAGTCCATGTATGATTTTTCTTTTTAATATAAAAGCTACCCAATTAGCTCGATCACCTTAACCGATACACATACATGGGCTTTTAAAACATTGACACATATTATCAAAAAAAAAAAAAAAAAAGGTCTATTTTGGTCACTGTACTATTCATTTCGTGTTGTTTTAGTCACCAATCTTTAAAACGTGTCATTTTAGACCATTTTAAAATTAGCCAGTGCCATTTAAATCCAAACGTTATAAAAATCGTGCAACGGCAGAACATTCCGTTAAAATGTGAGACGGAA
>JAYMTA010005155.1:0-11765 GCA_036897625.1 Pelargonium cotyledonis
CCCCCCCCCCCCCCCCCCCCCCCCCTTTGAAATCATGAAATCTGAAGCAAACCCTGTTCTGTTGGTCACCTCAGGATCTTATTATTCATTTTGCTGAGAGAATGTTGCAAATCTTGTTTCTCAGATGATGTATGTCCTGATTTGAAGTTTGTCTGGTTATGGATTTTGTTAATTTATTACTTGTTTGAAAAGTGGAATGCTTGAATTTGACTGTCACTGTTACTGAATTAAATAATTCAGCATTTTTTAAGTTGAAAGATTGGATCTTTGCGGCTTTAATTTAGGTATAGGAGAGGCTCATTATTTGCTATAGCTATACAAGCCCATAGCATCATGCTTTTGCATTTATGTGCCGTGACGAGTCACCAATTACCTAGGTAGGCTTAACAATTTCATGCCCAACAATCATAATCAAAGTTATAATTTGTACAGTTCTGTGGGTAGATGTGCTTGTTCTATTTCATCACTTTCTGGGTTTTATCAACCCACAATTTACGTTGTGCATTTGTAAAGATTTCTTACCAGCATTAATAAGAAAGCACGAAAAAAGTTGCCGGCTTGTATTTTATATTTTTGTGACTAATTATGTGATGGTACTGTCAACTAGATTTTATGATAGTTATTTAAAGCTGCTACTTTTCTATGTTTACTATATTGCATTATGTAGATTCTTGTTCTTTTTATTATATACTCTAATACTCTTAAAGATGACATGGGCTGCACTAATTTTGTCCTTAATTCATTCATATTATTAAATGTAAAGAAAATTCATCTCAGTATAGTATAGTATGAACTGCAAACTAAAACTGTCATATCAAAGTTTGATTATATTTGTGAATCTCTGGAATTATATTCATGTATTGTCCTTAGACTAATTGCTTGTCATATTCATAAACTATGACTTAGCTATGTTATAGAAGCAATGATGTTGCAGGATCCATTTTTAAAATTTAATCGGTGTGTCAACTCTTGATGCTCACCTGTTACTGGTATAACTGTAAATTGCCTTGATTGAGTGATCAAATGATATTTGCTGAGTGAAAGAGAGGGATTCATCTACTGATTGAGTTTCTGAAATCATAATGCTGATAGCTTTTGGTTTGTTATGAATTGTCAGTCTTCTCCAAAGTTTTCAATTCTTTTATGTTTTGAAGACCTGTTATGTGTTTAACAAGCCAACTATACACAGAAGTTTGCTTTAAAGGGAGCCTTGATAGCATTCTGGGAGCACAATGCTAAGCATCATGTGTTGGCCTTGTAGTGCTCGTAGGTTAATCTTTTCACTAAAAAGATGATTGCATCATGTTAGAGCCTTGGACTTGCATAAGGGAAAGTAGCAATTGTTCTGTAATCAGTGATGCCTTTTTGTTACTGTCTTTCGGCTTTTCTTTCTAGCAATTTTGCTGTCCATAGGTATTAATTGATGGCAATGTTCTTATAAACGGACTAACGCGTTTACAATTGCCTATATGCACAGATCAGAGGCAGGCTTTGACCAGATTTTGGTTTCAGCATTAAGGAAACATGAAACTAGTATCAAAGAAAGGATGGAAATCCGTCCTGCCTCTCCGTTTGAAAGGAAAATCAGCAACCCGTTTTTCTCTGTTTACGAAATCGAAGTCAGTTAGCTATGGTCCCGGCAATTCCCCAGTTTATCTCAATGTATATGATTTGACTCCTATGAATGGCTACATTTACTGGGCAGGCTTGGGCATATTTCACTCTGGTGTGGAAGGTGAGCTTACATTTTTCCTGCAACTGTGCTGCATCTTTCTTACCTATACACTATCTTTGTTGTGTAGTTTTCAAATAAATACCAGATTTTCTGATACATTTTGTGCACTGCACAGTTCATGGAGTGGAGTATGCATTTGGAGCTCATGATTATTCCACAAGTGGTGTCTTTGAGGTTGAACCTCGGCAATGCCCAGGCTTCAAGTTTAGAAAGTCCATATTGATTGGGACTACATGCTTGGATCCGATGCAGGTCAGAGAATTCATGGAACGCCACTCTGCAAGATACAATGGAGATACATATCACTTGATTGTCAAGAACTGCAACCATTTCTGTAGGGACATTTGTTACAAGCTGACAGGGAAGCCAATTCCCAAATGGGTGAATCGACTCGCAAAAATAGGTAAACTTTTCATTCCTAAAAAGGCTGATAACTTTCTTTTCTATTGTACATGATAACCATTAAGCTGTGTTTGTTGCCTCTCAAGAAGTCCCTAACCAAATGTGACTTTCCCGTGTTTGTTGATAGGCTCAGTCTGCAACTGCCTTCTTCCCGATTCCCTCAGGACATCTACCGTAAGGCACAACCCTGATTATCAGCCGTATGACAATGAGAAGACGAGGCTGAGAAGTGCCTTCAGTTGCCTTTCTTCAATCTCGATGCGTCAGAAGCAATTGTCGACATCTTCTTTGCTTCTACAATCACCTCTAAAAGGCTGTTTACCGCCATGGGAATTGAGAAAGTCTAGTAATGGTTCCTTGAAGGAAAGGTGAGAAACTGTACTAGGGGTTTTGCTTGGCATGTTGTTCAAAATGTGCAAAATTTGTCTAAGACAGCTTTGCTTTGTGCATGACAGAAGCAGATTCCATAGGTTTGCTGGGTGATTTTGTTCTGTCACTGCTAGTCTGGTGGGTGTCATTACCTTAAATCAATTATTGTTTGCAGAAGCCAGATTTATGATTTATCAAAATGCATTGCCTTGCACTGAACCTGTTTCTCTTGTTTGTCTTAGTCTGTAAGCATTTTTTATTATTTGTGTAGACCATATACAGTACTGTTCATATAGTTTATGGATGATTAATTTGTAGTCTGTGTTCAGTTCATATGGATTTGCAACATTTTGATACAAACAGCACAAAACTTCTACATATCCATCAAATACACAGTTTATGGGAAGCCAAAACAAGCCTAGAAACTATAGATTTAAATGAGATAAACAGATGAGAGAACAACAAAGCCAAATCAAAGTGAATCTCATTTTCTGGGATCTTCATTAATTGACAATTTGTGAGCAATCAGAAAGGCCAGCTTTGAAAAAGCCAGTTGACCTCTACAACAATGTACCAAAAGTTAACTAATACATTTCTCAACTGATGATAATACTTGTCCACATGACCTATACTTTTTTTTATAAAAATTTCCTGTTAAGTAATAGACTCATACAAGAATATACACAGACGAAGAATCCTTGGCAAAATTAACCTGCACGAACACGAAAGAGATGGTTCAGATTTACAAACTTATAATTCTGTTTAGAATTGGGTTTCAGGGTATTGAATAATCAGAGCATATTCAGATACTGCATGACAAATGATATGAAGCCCAGGGAAGCTCTTAGATTGTGGATATTTTCACAAACAATTCCAACAGCACATTTGAAAACTTTATTAAAGGCCACACTTCCTCATAAATATGAAAATTACAGGGCAATAATGGCACACCAATGTCTAACTGAATCAATGTAGCCCTTGCTGTGGTTGTGCATTTATGAAATACCAATAGAAACTCAAAAAACTCAACCAGGACTACACATATCATGTGGGAGCAGGCCATGAAATTATCAATCCTCTTTCCGATGCAAAGCACAAGGCAGTCTATTATTACCATTGAGAGCAGCATGATATATTCGCTTCTCAGGCAGCCCAATATCCGATAGTATCAAATTACCCTGCAGGGAAAAACAGGAGCGATGAAACCTAAGCAGCACCTATAGCATGATTATATGACCGGCAATCAAAACTAAATCTGAATCCTAGTATAGAACTCGCCCTTTATACAATGGGAAAACTAGGTTTTGGGCATGACAGTTAAGTGGGAGGCAATTTTAGAACTTAAGTATGAACTAAAAGCAAGAAGTTCGTGATTGGATTAATCATGGGAGATGTGATAACTAACGAGAAACGAGTAAAAATATGAAGGTGTAGTGTAGCATGTTATATGTTTAATACGAAAACTAGAGGTGCCCACAATTTATCATTTATAGCAGACTAGACCTATACAACCATGCTTTGAAAGCCATACCTCAGTGGCCATCAACCTTCGGACGTTACTAGCATATAGTTTTGGATCATCTTTTTCTTGCTCTGAAGGGTAGTAAACCGGCAACCGCGTCACCTCTAAGTGATTTACAAATTGACATAGATGTAAAATTATATGGCGAACCTGCAGATGAAGATAAAGATTTAAGGTAAAATCAACAACCAAAATAACAAAGCAGTTTCTACTTCCCGGTTCCTCAAGCAGGCTTATCAGGTAAAAAGAAAAGATGCATTGTTCATAACATCTGAGTATCAGTGATTGATGAAGAGCATGAAAATCATTATTGGTTAAGAAATACTCACCCCGGATATTGAGTCCCAGGCAGGACTAAATCTCAGGTATGGGTATCTAAGAATCACTGGAAGCAAAGGAGCTTTTGCTAAAAATGCACCTGTCTTGTATGGAAGTAGGTAATCCCCATTTGTAGTTGTGCCTTCTGTACAGCGTTGTAGATATATTAAACTGTGAGTAGTAACTCGAGCAACTATATGCATAATAAGCAAGGATCTAGCTTCTAAGAGTTATACTGACAATCATTTTCATTCTTCAAGAAGTATTTTTCTTAAGATCATGGACTACAGACAATTACATTGATTTGGCTACTAAGAGAAAACATTTGCTAGAACTCCTATAATAACAATACTTCACAAGTGAGTATGATACTTGCAAACAAATTCTCCAAGTGAGTTATTGTAACAAAATTATTCAAGCTTCATGCTCAACAAATAAATGCTGCTCCCAGAAAGAGATAGATGATATCAGACAGCTTATACTATTTATAAAGACTAAAGAAACCAATGATATAAATAAAAAAAACAACTTTAAATGGACTTTGAAAATGACATAATATCCATATATTTTCAAAAAAGGTACATACATATCTGGAAAAGAGGGACATTTATGAACAGAATAGACAGATCACAGGAGCTTCACATTTCTCTTTCTTCTGCAGGCAGTGGAAGCTAGAAGTTCAATGCACAAAAGAATATAAACAAGGGCATGGTTTCTAGAGCTAAAATCCTATAATTAACAGAAATAAATAAACAAGGGTAAGATTTCTAGAGCTAAAACCTATTGATCAAAGTCTCCTCCAAAATCCATTGGTTACCATATTTAAATCTACTTCTTGCAACTACATATATAAATGAAGTAATTTATGTACTTTAATAAATTAGTTGTAAATCAAGCAACGTATCAGGACCTGGAAAAAGCATTATCATTGGTGCAGATTTATTCTGATGAGCTTCTTGAACTCTTTCAGTCACAACAGCTGCAAGTCAATGAGAAAGAAGACATTTACATTCACAGAATCCTTATGAAGTAAAAGAAAAGGACAGTGCTCTAGATGCTTTAGAGAATAAAACAAGAAATCTCTAATAGGCCATAATTTATTTTCAAGGGTAATCAGCAAAGAGCAAAAGACGAAAAAATTCCTCCATAACAAGGAGACGCAAGTAAATTAGCCACATGAGTAATAGAAAAGAAAAACAGATTGGATGTTTAGAGATGACAGAAAATAAAGGAAATGAGAGTAACTTTCCTAATCAATACCAAACTAATCCTTCATGAAAAACAGTACTAAATGAGACCACTAATTATGGTTATGACTGACTAATTAGCTGTATTCATATATATATGCATGCTTACTTTCATGATTTTCCTTATAAGCATACTGATCCATAGACATATGATTACCTGACCAAGTCTACACCATCTATGTTCATAATTTGTCTTCCACATATTTAACTTAATCATGCATCACTTCAGAATAATGAGAAGAAATATATAGAGTATCAATCATACTATGTACCTGAGACACCCTTGAAGTCGTTTGACTTGGATTCTCGCTGCACGTAGACACAACCTAGGCACTTGCTACCCCAAAAAAAAAAAGAAACATGGCAAAATGAAAAACCCTTCTCAACCATTTAGAAATCTATTACTCAAAAAGAAATAATACAGCATATATCATGGGGTTAAAACTTAAAGGAATAATTAGTTTTAAACGCGATTGAAATAGCAGCAAAATCGTTTTATTATTGAATTTTACCTTATCAGACCTACAAGAGGAAGTCTAGCCACTGATCTCTTCAGCAATCAAAATCATGATTGAAATTGGCAAAAAGAACAACAGAAATTTGTCAGCATCAACAGAAACAACTTAACTGAATTTTAGTAAAACTTCTCAATCACCATAGCAACTAACCTTAGCTACAAAGCTAGGAAAGGAAGAAGACATATGGTACAAAATATCAACATAAGACACATGGTTAGAAATTATAGCCCCAGGTCTCTCCTGCTCTTCAGATTCAACTTTTCCCTCATTCTAACCACAGATATAAAAGCAGATATGTCAGTACACTAAAACACAATTTCAAAGCCATTAAAATCAAAATTTTATGCAACAGAGCATGTCGTGTAGCAATTTGGATTGGACCCAGTTCATAAAAACAAAACATATTATCATTCATTAATTACCTCGGAGCTGGACTTGTCCTCGCAGATGGGATTCCGATAAGTCCCGCTAATCCAATAAAAACCCACAACGAACAATATAGCTCTGGCGAGAAACCTCCCGCATTGCAATATCACGGCCCGTCTCCAACCTCCCATATGTGCATAATCCTCCTGGCCATCCTCGACCCCATCGTCTCGATTCGGCGCCTTGAGCACCGTACAAATCTTGCAAATCAAGTAATACAATAGCAGTATGGTCATGACGAGCACCACCCGCACCGGCACCAATGTCACCAAGGCGACCCCGAGCAGCACCTTCTCTTTCCAGGGGATCTCCCCACGTCCCATCGTGCCGTACACGTCGTGGCGGACGTAGGCGGCGCACTTCTTCTCCAGCTCCTGCATTGCCTCGGCCGAGACCGGGTTATGGTCCGGCTTGAGGAGCGGGCGGTCATCCTTCTCCGACCCGAATCCGGACTTCGGCAGGGCCCGGGGTTGAGCCACAGCAGTCGGAGGCGGCGGAGCCTTAGCCGGCGGCTTGGAATTTAGGCCCTCAAGTTCTGACTCCATCTGAAACGAAGATTGGGAAAATTTTCATGCAATGTTCATGGCGCGAATTGCAGGGGAGATTGGAGCTATTGCGATCTTTGGCGGTGCTGTAGATCTGAGCGATGAAGAAGAAGAAGAAGAGGAGGAGGTGGTGGCAAGAATCATTATCTGTTCCGGTATCTGTGACGGTCTCGTGAAGTTTCAGCTAAATCCCTGTAAAACGACCGATCGTACCTTGAGCAATTATCTGAGCCGTCGGATCGTGATGGGGAGGTCGGACCTTTTTATTTCTTAGTGCTATTATATTTTAATTTACAAGTCTAACACGAAAAGAATTTGAGTTTTGTTACAATTTCTGGGTTTTCAGAACACTTCAACGCAACAATCTTTCATTGTTGTATCCATTTTGATAATAATTTATTTATTACAGTATTTAATAATCTATTTTATAGGTTTAAATTTGAGAAATGGTACACGTAATTTGAAGTTTTGAACCATTCTCGTAGAGAGACTGAGACAACAATTTTCAAATTTTGGTTTGGCATTTGTAATTCATTCCGCCTAAATAAATAGACTATTATTATAGTTGTTGTCATTATTGTTACTAAATTTATTAATAATCTCTTTTTTAAAACAAAATTTTTTAATAACCTTAATCACTAATCACTCTTCCTAATGTTTATCTTAAATAAGGGTATGAATTTTATAGTTATCTAGCAGTGGATATAATGCAACATGTCCTAAATATTTATACAAAATAAAGAACATGACACGTTAATTATATCATTGATGACATAGTTGAATAACATGTTACTAAGAGCATCACGTTGAAGAGACTCAAATCTTGTCACATCTGTAAGTTTTTGTCTATCACGTCAAGAAGAGAACCAAAATAAAAAAAATCACTACATTGTTGTGACTCACTTCCAAACACTTAAATGGAACCCGCGTTCATAAATAAAATAAATAAAATGATTAATATAATTAAACATAATTAAAAATAAATATTGCCTTATAATTAAACAAAACATAACATTACTAATTAAAAATCAATATGACATTAAATTAATATTTTTTAAACCGCTAATTTTCTATTCAATAGCTTTTAATTCAAATTAAAATTAACAATAATATTAAACATTATATGAAATCAATTTCAAAATAAATTAAAACTTATAATTTAAATTAAGCATTACAAAAATCAAAACATTACAATTACATACAAATAATAAAAATTAAATATATTTTTGGGTGTTGAAAAATTAAATAACAATTGCAATTACATTACAATTTTTTATTTTTTTTATTCATTAACACTTGTCAATGTATGATTGGGGGAGAGAAGTTAAAAAAAAAGACTTAAGTGTCGGCTCTAAAGTAAAGAATCGGCCCATATTGTCAGTCCTCTCCAGTCTGGTTATTGGACCTCTAACATTTTGGGTTCTTAAGAGCATAAAGTTTATAGCTGGAGATACTCTTAACATATATCTTATAAATCGAATGTTAGCCAAAAATTTATTAAAAAATAGCGATATATATGTCAGGTTGTTATTTATTAAATATTTTACCGTTAAATTTATCTCTAATAAAATTTTCTACCGTTTAATTAACACCTTGTGAAACACATTCTCATGAATTTAAGAACTCAAAAATGGCATAGACAAAAGTCTGATCATTCAGAGTCAACGGAAATAATTGAAGCTCAAAGGAAATATGAAATATGTAAGGGCCTATTTGGGCATTATTTTGACAGCCCACTAAAGGCTCGTTGGGCTCTCTTTTACGACCATTTTCGGGCCTGTTTAGGTCCACTTTCTTTTCATCATTTTTTTACGTGAAACTAATTGTGTGGGTGTGTTTTTTAAATTTTAAGAAACTTGAAAATCACCCAGATGTAGAAAAGGCTCACGTTGAGGTTGTTAAACCATGATACTCCCTCCGTCTTAAAATGAGTGTTTTGTTTTTATTTTTTACAAAAATTGAGAATTATTAGATAATTTAGTGTCTTTTTAATATTACTCTCGTTTGCCCACCTACACTTCATGTGCAAATCTGCCAATGTGCATAACTGATAAAGGTAATATGGGAAAAACATTAATATGATAACTTAAAAATAAAAACAATACACTATAACCCGATCTTAGAAGGGGTTTAAGGTTTGGTTGGATTTTAGGCATACAATACAATGAAAATCTTAGGTTTATCCAGCCCATTTCGACAACTTTAAATTGAGTTATGGCAAGATCAAAACTGGATCTGGTGTGGATACAAATCCAAATTGTCTGCTTGACCATATTGGGATACGAAATGGGCGTGGAGTATTTTCATGTCATTGAGAACATCATATATATGTTACATACAACGCTATATACGGGTTATTTTTATTTAATAAACGCCCTAATGTAAGTTTTTTTTTTTTTTAAAATAACTTGTGTTATATTAATTATAAATCAAAGATTACATGTATGAAAAAGTTTACCCGCTTCTTTAATATCTTGACATACAACACGACGACCTAACCGAAACATAAATCGCTTGATTCGCAAACCTGCTATCCACACCAAATACTATACTAACTTTATGCTCAACAAGATTTAAGGTATCACCTATCAAACTGAAGGCACTGGTTTTATCCCCTTCTCCTTTGATCTGTACAGCTTTTACGACTTGAGATGTATCAAAAGTCCACCACAAAACTACTTCTAACGAGGGAAGAAAAAACAAAACTTTCAACGGAAGACAAAACAAAACTTCCAACAAGGAAAAATAAACCGCAAACTCCACCAATGAAGTAAAAACAAACTAGAATACCAAAATAACAACTAAAACTACTGAACAGTTTAGGACAGAAAAACCTGAAAATAACTAATATATTTGTAGTAAACATACTCTCACAAACTAACCAATAATGAAGACAAAAATGAAACACATCTTCTGAGAGTGGATTGAAAGAGAAGAGTCAGCAATGATGATGAACCAGCAGAAGAACACGAATAATCAGGTGCAATCTGTTCAATCTGTATTTAATTGATTGAAGTAATACGTGCAAAAACTATTGAACTACCGCCTATTAAAAGGGTGATTCAAACAAGAAACCTTGATGAAGATCTAAATATGGCGGTTAGGATTTAGAGAGAGAGAGTGTGTGTGTGGGTGAAGTTTTTGATCCCATAACTCTTTTCCATAATGTAAGTTAAATATTTATATTTTATTAATAAAATATTACAAGTACAAACTGATAATATTTGAATTATAATAGGAGAAGGATTCACATATATATTTTATTTACATGTATTTTTCATGTATATGGTATAATTAATGAAAATGTTTAGGGTAAAAAATAGATATTTTTCAATATCATAATATATTTACTTACATTTATCGATTTAAGTGAAGAAAAATTATATTACGATTTTTAGTATACAAATGTTTATACACTAATAAGTTGCAAAAGCTTATTATAATACGTCAAATCATACGGAAAAAATTTAAACGATTTTTTTTGGAATATCTATACTATTTTTTTTGAACGAAAATAATTATATTATTCCAACAGGAACGGTACACTTAAGGTGATGATGATTACAAATTGAAACCTAAACAAACCGACCTAAATGCAGAAATAAAATAACCTAACTAAAGTAATCCTCAAGGACATTTAATGTCCGACTATCCTTAGAAGCTATAAAACTCGTCAGTTGAGCCAGAGCCTCGGCCGAAACCTATCCCTAACCGGACCTAAGAGAAAGAACCGGACTATTCAGAAATGAGATCAACGTCGTACAATGATCCGAACCCTACAACGCCAATCACCCAACATCCCCTAGCCCCTCGGCCCCTGCACATTCGCCGAAGTCGAGTCTTCCTCGAGCCATCCTCCTATCCCCGCCCTCGCCACCACCGCCTCCTCTTCATCCGGACCACCCATTCGTTTGCGTTTAAAAACTGTGACAACTCTCATCTGGGTCTTCTCCTTGACACGAGGAGGAACCATGGCCCCGGGACCCACCATAGGGGGCGGTACAGACTCCTCCCACAACTGATCTGCCCCCGCCCGGAGCCATTGCGTCCCCATAGATGGGCGCCGACCTCGCGAAGCAATTAGAGCTGGTGAAAAAACCTGATCTCCTCCACACATGATCATCCTCGGCAATCCGCACTCTTTGTCAACATGACCTAATATCCCGCAATTGTAGCAAAAGGTAGGAACCCGCTCATATTGGAAAGTAATCACCTTGAGCACCCCTCCCGAAAAGACCACCCTAGCCTGCCGACGCAGCGGTTTAGTAAAATCACATCGCACACGAATCCTTGCGTACGAGTTCCAACCCCCTTAGAAGTTTACCGGATCTGACTCCAAAAAAACTCCTATGCCATTGCCGATTTTCTAACAAAGCTTCTCCGATGTGTACCCAAGGGGGATGCCCCGAACCTGGATCCAAATATCGATATGGTCTATTGCCACCTCCATGGGATGATCCCCCTCCTTGATTCGTGATAACAGAAGCGCTCTCCTCCTATATGACCAAGGTCCGTGAGACTCGACCTTTTCAGCGTCATCTCAATCGTAAAACTCAAATGAATAGCGAACCTGAGATCCGATCCCCAGGGGCAGATCCGCCAACTCTCTAATTGTCACCCCCTTCTTGGGGCGCCAAAGCCAAGCAATAACCTGTTGCATGTTCGCGAAGTTTATCAATCCCT
>JAYMTA010005156.1:0-11761 GCA_036897625.1 Pelargonium cotyledonis
TAACTGACGGAACGAAGTTTGGAAACCATAGGGTAGGAAATACATGCTAAAAAAAGCATAGGATATGAAACTGAAAAGAAGGTCTACCATATGGTAGGAAACTGTAATTACCCCTATATATATATGAAAAATAGTATTTTCACTATCATCAGGTACCTGAGTTACGTCTGGAACTTAATAATTAAATATGTCAATTCATGAATTTTACTCCATCAATCTAGCCATCATCATAAATAGTTGCTCCATTTTATTTTAGATAATCATTAGAATCGATTAGTCTATCACGCTTCAGGAGTGCCATACACTTACAATATTGTCCTATTGGGACATGTTTAAAATCGGAGCACATGCAGTTGATATAATTTATTTGCTCAACATTGGTCAGTAATCATGTCTGACGATTATCTTTCAAATATATAAAACATTATATGTGTACTTTCAAATAAATGAAGATATAATAACACAATAAATATGCATTTGATATAAATTATACCAACTATTTTTCTCTCCCCCTGAGAATTTTGCTACATAACAAATATGACAAGTAATGTCATGTTGTGAATGAATCTTGCATTAATCATTAAATATATAATAAAATGACTTCCAAGATTCAAACTTCATAATATTCATATTTATGAATATCGTGGTGGACCAACTTCAAGTTACATAATGATAGTTTGACTTCTGACCAAAGTCATAATAATATGGGGAGAATTTTTTACACTTTGTTTGGCTTGATGCAAATAAGTGCTCTGCATTAGAAACAATTTAGCTCTCAATCGGAGGCTTCAATATATGATTTAATTGGTCATGTTTTGATAACCAATTTATAATAAGGACATATATCACATGAAATTTCACCAAATCAAAGGATCTTCTAGTCATTAATTTTAAAATTCTATTTTTGCATTTTCGACCTATGATGGCTATAGGTCGTGTCAAATAATATAATTATTTTATTATGTGAACTTCGTATTCGCTTATATGCCAATATATAATTGCATTTATTACGTGAACTTTTGGTTCAATACTATTTTTCATATTTTCCATTCTTTTATGAACATCAGGTTCTTTAGTCTATGAACTTCAGTCTCAAATTTGAATATAACTCTACGTCACTTTAACGTGAGATATGTCGTTTTCGTTCACCAAATGAATACTCATTTATGTATTAGAGAATGAAAATAAATATAATAAGCAAAAGTAAATTTCAATACTAAACAAATTAAACAGTTACTTAATTGAACCAATTTATGGACGGTGGTGAGATATCACGAAATTAAACAAGAGCAAAAACTATCAACATTCATACATGCAACAAAGTGATAATACGTAGATTATTTTTTCGGCAAAACAAATTAACAAACCACTATAATTGTATTAGTGTAATCAAATCATGAAACGAAAATAATAATTATAATTGTTACCTTGAGACGGATCGTGCTGATAACGTATTGTGAATTGAAGAGAAAGAACACACAAACAAAGAGAATAGAAGAGAGATACTAGAGCTTTTATTGATGATCATTGTGTACAACAATAACTCCTTTATATTATAAACAACATATTCCTAATACAATTAGGAAATGCAATACAAAGAAAACTACTCTAATACAATTAGGGTTCTAAGATACCTAATTCACATGGACATCCACTAAATAATATTCATAACAGAAATCCATAATTGAAGGTTACCAGAAAATGGTTAATTAATTGAGATAATTTAATTGAGAGTTATTTAAAACTTATGAGATAAGTATTAAAATTAGAATATGAAATTGGTTAAAAAGAATAAGTTATTGGTTGTTTAAAAATACAATTAGAATTCTAATACTATCAAATAAGTATTAGAGTGACATAATGGCCCAAGCCCACACGTGCGCTCTCTCGCCTCGAGCTCAGGCTCAGGCGTTTGAGCATATGTCTCGGTCGATAATTCTATTTTTTGGACCCAGAGGCCAGAACCACTTGGCCCTTTTTTTAATTTATTCTAAGACTTAATGGTCAAGTTTTAATTCATGACTTATTGGCCTTGTAACAAAAATGTCCTTGAGCCTCTATAAAAGGATCACTTCTCCTTTGAGCCTCTTACTAATATTGCAACTTTGTTCTTTTTAAACTGAGTATGTGATTTGAGGTATAATTGTATACTTTACATCAATGAGAATCTTTAGTACCCATTTTTAATCTTATAAAGCAATAATGGTGGCACGTGCAACCATCACTCAGGAGCCAAGAGTCTGACCGAGATGGTCCTCCGTCAAGGATATTACTGCCCCTCCGTACGAAAAGATGCGGACCTCTACGTAAAGAAGTGTGTGGACTGCCAGTTCCACACAGACATCCCGAAGGCCCCCATCATCAAACAATCGTCGGTTCTCGTGACTTGGTCGTTCACCATGTGGAGGATGGATCTCGTCGAACCCTTCCCCAAAAACAACAGGAAGACGCATGTAATTAATATTCGTCATGGACTACTTCACAAAATGGGTAGAAGTAATGACGCTCTCATTCATCACTCAAGACTACGTAATGGAGTTCGCACGCGAGGATATCTTCTCTCGATACGAGCTCTACTACACCATCGTTTCTGATCACGGGACCCAGATCCACACTAAATTCATGGAGATGTGCACTAGCTTTGGAGTGAAACATTGGAAGTCCTCTGTGTGTCACCCCAAATGTAATGGCCAAGCCAAAGCCGTGAAAAAGACCATCATCAACGGCCTGAAGAAGATGATTGAGGGGCATCACGATCAGTGGCATGACAAACTCTACTTGATCCTCTAGTCATTGAGGACAACCCCCAAGGCGGCCACTGGCCGGGGAGACCCCATTCCAACTTGTGTACAGCTCAGAAGCAGTCCTCCTAGTTGAAAATACCATGCCAACCATACTGACAGAAGGGTTCAACGAAGAAGGCACAAGCAGGTCCTGCCTCTCTGATCTCGATTTTGTGGAGCAGCGAAGACTGAAAGCTGCATTAGTCTTGGTTGCACGCAAGCAAGCAGTCAAGCGCTTCCATAACTCCAAAGTCCGCCCCCGAGAATTCAAAGTGGGAGATTGGGTCCCCCGAAAGTACGAAGCCACGGGCATTCGACCAGCCGAAGGCAAGCTTGCACCAAACTGGAGAGGCCCCTTTCGAGTCATCAAAGTGGCACACCCCGAGACTTATCGGTTGGAAGATCCAGAGGGGTTCGAGCTCGACAACCCATGGCATGTGGAAAAAAATCAAGAAGTTCTACAAATCAAGACAATCACTAGAAAAAGATTATCAATGAATGAAATTAACAATGTTTGATCCCACTTCTATGAGTAAACAATGAGACAAATACTTGTAAAAGATTTTCGATGAATGAAATTAGTAATGTTTGATCTCATTTGTATAGAAGAAAAATGTTTCATGCATATGCAGGAACCCGCCCGCTTCAGACTTCAAGCCTCCAAACCAATGCT
The DNA here is from genome assembly GCA_036897625.1 of Pelargonium cotyledonis. NCBI lineage: Eukaryota > Viridiplantae > Streptophyta > Magnoliopsida > Geraniales > Geraniaceae > Pelargonium > Pelargonium cotyledonis. Next base: position 3,457 of record JAYMTA010005156.1, read on the forward strand.
CACTCATAACAAGGCCACCCGCGAGTAGTACCCCATGACGACACATTCGTTCCTTGGTTGAGGAACAAGACCAGAAGGAACAAGATTGGGAGGAAACGCTCTCTCAGGCTCGTGCTTGCTCATGCAAGGCCACCCGCGAGTTGGACCCATGACAACACATTTGTTCCCCGGTCGAGGAACAAGACTGGAAAGAATGTGGCTATGATTAAGGCCTCAGTACCCATGCTTGCTCATGCGAGGCCCCCCGCGAGTGGGACCCATGACAACACACAATCTGCCTCGAAAAAGGGACAAAGACTTGAAGGAAAAGCCCTTGAAGCAAGTGGTCACATATGCGAGGTCACCTGATAAAGAGACCCCTTGACGACACACTTGGGGGAAAAGCCTCTAGTATTAGTGCTCTCCCATGTGAAGTCACCTGAAGAAGATACCTTATGGCAACACAATCCACCTCGAAAACGGGATGAAGATTAGAAGGAAAATCCTATGAGGTAAGTACTCGCATATGCGAGGTCACCTGATAAAGGAACCCCTTGACGACACCCTCAGGGGAAAAGCCTCTAGTATCAATGCTCTCCCAAGCGAAGTCACCTGAAGAAGGTGCCTCATGGCAACACAATCCGCCTTGGAAATGGGACGAAGATTGTAAGGAAAAGCCCCTAAAGCAATTGCTCACATATATGAGGTCACCTGATATAGGGACCCACTTGACGACACACTCTGAGTAAAAGCCTCTAGTATCAGTGCTCTCCCATGCGAATTCACCTGAAGAAAGTACCTCATGGCAACACAATCTGCCTCGGATACGGAGCGAAGACTGGATAAAAATCCCCTCAAGCAAGTGTTCGCTTGTGTGAGGTCACCTGATAAAGGGGCCCACTTGAAAACCAACTATGGGGAAAAGCCTCTAGTACTAGTGTTTGCTCATGCGAGGTCACTTAGGAATAATGCCCATGTCGACGCTGCCCATCCCCGGGTAAAAGGGAAAGAGGTTAGAGATATTCCTCATCAAGGCTCATATGCTTTATTCATGAGAACTCACTCGGAGGGTGAGGTCTGGAATAACACGCCCATCCCCGAGTAAAAGTGATAGGGGTAAGAGATATTCCCCACCAAAACTCTTGATCGCCTATTAAAGTCCATCCCGATAAAAGGGATCATAACTAAATGCTCGAACCCGGGACCACCCTAATAAATGAGACTTGGGGAGGACATGTGTCCCCAACCTTTACTTAAGTTCAAAGCCAAGACGAACGCATCGACGACAGGACGGTTGCGAGGAATCGATGAGCAAAGACATACGAAGGAACAAAAGGAAACAAACAATCAGGGAGCGATAAAGACAAAAGTTAAGTATATTCATTTCCCGAAGTAAGAAGTTACAAGTTTACAAGCAAATGTACAAAGAGAATATGACATCATGGAGGGTCAGGCTTAATGAGAAACAGATGACTACATTACTGAAGGCGACATGTCAATGTCCTCAAGAAAGACAATACGACATCATGAAGGAAACTAAGAAGACGAGGCATTTTCAGATGTTCTTAGGCGAGGAATTACATTTCAGATGGTGCTGCTCTAAGAACGACATCAAGTGCTTGCGCCGTTTCTTGGGGCACATCAAATTGTCTCCCTTGTAGAAACTCCTACAGATAGTGAAGATCATTCTCGGAAGAAATCTCTATAAATTTGAGAAAAAGACGAGGGCAAAATAGCAATTTCATATATTTGATAGAAAAGTAAGGGTAAATGGTAATTTCAGTTATTTATATTTTACAAAATATTATTTTATTGCCACGTCAGCGTTAGTTAATGGAATCTGTTAAAAATATGACGGTAGGGACCATGGCGGAACAAAAATTTCATTTTTGGACTACCACGGAACAACTTAAAATTCAGGAACTATTTGTGAACAAACTTGATAGTTCAGAGACTACTGGGAATGTTTTTCTATTTGAGAATTTCATTGAAGAGTGGTGGAGAAACTCGTTTTTGGAAGTTGGTAGATCAGGTGTTTGCATGCTCACCATCTTGATCCCCACACTTCTTGGACCTCACTCATCAATAATCACATCTTGAGTTCTTGTCGCGACAAAAAGAAATTGTGTTGCGACAACATTTTTCCTATTGAAAGAGATAATGGGCATCAAGCACAAATGACAAATAAGTGTCACTAGCAAGGATTCAAGGAAGATAAGAAAATAAAGAACTTTACCAATTAATCTTAACACCAAAAAGAACAATGGTATTTGTTTTCCACTAATTATTTTCCAATAAAACTATCACTTGCATAGACAAGACTTCCCATACAAATATATAACAACCATCACGTTATTCTTTCAACTTGGGATACATTAACAACCTCAATTTAGTATATGAACTTTATCATATGGCCCACAGTTTGGTTTATGAACTTTTTGTAAACTAAAATAGTCTATGAACTTTTAAATCTAAACCCAAAATGATTATTGTCATTATCTTCTTTATTAAGTGTTTTGACGTGTAATTTAAATACATTATATATTTATTAACGTTCAATTATTTTGCTGATGCTTGGGTCATGAGCTAGCCACATGAGTTTTATAATATAATCTAACTGTCACGTCAACAAAATAATTATATAATATATTTTAAGTTCTACTCCAGTCAACTTAATGCTAAACCAACAACAATGTCCATTTTAGATGCATACTTAAAAGTTCATATGTCATTTGATTGGACTATTTTTTCCAAATCAAAATTTCAAGTGTGATACGGCGTCATCTCAGATCTTCTTTTCCAAAGTCAAAGTCCAGGTCAAAATCAATGTCCAAGTTAGGGTCCAAGTCAAATTTCAAGTTGATGTGTGTCTTGATGACGGTGATGTCCGCAGTTTGGGTGGTGACGCTGACGTCCTCAATCCAGGTCCTGGGAAATTCTGCGCAAAGTAGCGCACTGTTAAGCTGAGTCCCAGGAGTGATCCCAGGAAACAGCCTCTGGTGTGAGAATGAGAATCTCACACAAACACTTTATAGAAACTAGAGACTGAATCGTTACTCCGTGACTCATTCAAAAAGTTAAGAACGCACAAAGAATACAATGAACACTCGAAGAACACGTAAAGAGAGTTTTCGATTCGATATTACGAGTGCTCAAATGATAAAAAGTATGACCTTTTTTCGGGAGGCCTTGGAGCCCTATTTATAGTTTTAACTTACCTGCCTCGGTTGATCTTTTGTCTTCCGGCGTCATGAGTTCGATCGCAGGAGTTCGGTCGTAGTCTTGGTGTCCATCATGTTGATTCATCACATCAACATGATTGGATCACCTGTTTGACGTGGTCAAGACTCTTAGAGTGGGTCATTTGGAACCTGACTCATGGACAAAGTTGGTGTGAGGCATGGCCCGTGGACGGCCAAAAGTGGACATGATGTTGTGTCTGCGAAAGGCAAAATGCTGGTGACGACGATTGGTCAAAATGTTGGTGATGACGATTGGCCAAAATGTTGATGACAGTGATTGGCCAAAATGGTGGTGACGACGAATGACCAAAATGCTAGGTGACGGCGTGGAGACTTAGTCTCATTTATTTTGGAGTGATGTGAGAGGGAGAATAAAAATATGAACTGTGTTGTAGTGATGGAGAGAATAATTTTGGGGAGCTGTTTGTGTGGAGCTGTTTTTGTGGAGTTATTTGTGTGGGGAGCTAAGGTGGCTCAAAGGGAGTGGAGGAGAGGAGAAGAGTGGGCCATGGGTTTTCACACGCGCTGATTTGAGTGGGTCATGGGCTTTTATGCGCACTGATTTGAGTTGGCCATGGGCTTTTATGATCGTTGATTTGAATAGCCGCGCACGCACGTTGATTGGAATTGCCGCGCACGCGTGCTGATTTCGAGGCAGCGCCAAGGGTGTGATTGCCACGTGACCTTTTTGGGTTTCAAGTCCGATTCGACTTCCGTTTGAACGGTTGCGCTCCTTACATTTTTCTTTTCAATATGAGTATAGTGTTGGATATTTTTGGAGGACTTCATATTTTAGGTCACTCTGACCGGTTTGGACTGGCTAACCACTTTTTCGTCTGAGTAGGCGTGCCACGTGTTGATCTCTCATTGCCGAATTTACTTCTGATTTTTTTATGCCGAATCATCATTTTAGGTTAAAAAAAATATAAGAACCAAATTGGATCATATGAGAAAATGGATGAACCATGGCTTTAGTCATATATATAAGAAATCGACTTTCTATGATATCTTACTATTTAGCTAGATACAATAAAAGGAACTAATAATGAGTAACTCTTAAACTCTTTTGATGATCTCTTTGATAGAAGAATATGTTCCCATCACTCCAACCGCGATAGCCATGACAATAATCCCTATGATCACCGCAACTTCAAAATTCCACCTCCTCTGATGAGCTCCGAATATTTTGAGGTAACAAATGCATGGCAACAAAATCGAAGCCGTGACATTGAAAATTGCCCCTACAAGTGCCATTAGTAGCCCGAAAAACGGGAAAACTAAAGCGACAACAACTGTGGTAAACAACAATACAGTTCTCAACAAAATACAAATAGGTTTGGTGTTGTAATAACTTGTCAAACGACTCTCAATGGCATTTGCAACGGGCGTTATGATTAGTGCATATTTAGTGACCGGTCCAAACAATGTCGTGTAAATTGCTATCTTTGAGCTTATTTTGTTGGTGGGAAGGTTCAATGTCACTTGCGACATTGCGTCCGAGCCAAATATTAAATAGCCGATGACCGCCATGGACATGTAAATCAGAGTACTGAGACCAAAGCTGATTGATAAAACCTGAAACAAGAAATTTGGATACAGTTAGATGCATTGTGTAACTTAAAAGCATCCATATTATAGGTCCAAATTGCATAGGGGCCTTAAAAGGGTCTTCCAAAAAAAAAAAAAAACTATTGATGTAGAGAAACTTTTAAGAGGTTTGGGCCCTTTTAAGAGTGCTTTGAACCTTAATGATTATTTAGTTTTTTATATTTTATTAACCAATGGTATATTACCATTTGACAAATGAAAGACAAAAAATTTTACAATATAATATATATTATTTGATAATTTGAGACTTAAATTGAGTCTTATCAACGTATATATTAATATTGTTAAGGACATTTGTTGATGTGACAAGTAAAAAAATAAAATATTACATATAGAGACTCAATTTGAATCCCAATTTTCAAAAATGTTGATGCTGTTAGTGCTAACCAAATGTACGGACAATGTCATTTAGTATGAATTTAAGAATATTCATTAAGTTGATTCTACTTTCTTGTTGAGGAGCAAGGGTGAACTATGATTATGTTGATATTAGAGACTAAAAATTCATTTTTATTTTATTGATATACTGTATGTCTATAGGTTTTCAAAATTGTTTCATATTTGTCTCTATTATATGATTAAAAGAATTTACTTTTCCCCTAAAAATTGTATCTTAATAGTTTCATATAATAATTTTTTTTTTTGGTACAAGAAGAAAAAAAGAACTAAAGAGAGACAGCCACAGGAGCTGCTCTTAGAACACCGCGGCCAGCAGAGTCGGCCACAACAAGATCCATTTTTATTCTTTTAATTTGCTCTTACAAAATTAAATTCAAGTATTTTAATAAAGTTTCACAGCCTCATAGATGGCTTATCCTTAGCCTAATAGTAATATAAATAAACACAGAGCCAACATAAACATTTGGAAAATTATTTTTCCATGTATAGTTTTTTATATGTATTTTTCACATGTGTTTGATATTGATAATGAAAATGTTTAGGTTAGATAAGTTTCAATAATTTAATGAATTTATTACAAATGTTAATATTTTAATAGAAAAAAATCATTTAATTTTTTTCCGTAAGATTTGATGTATTGTATTAAGTTTTTGTAACTTGTTCGTGTATAATTCAAAAATATTTGTACACTAAAAATGATAAATATAATTTTTATTCACTAAAATTGATAAATGTAGGTAAATATATTATAAAATTAAAATATATCAATTTATTACCCTAAACATTTTCATTAATTATAACAAAACACATGTAAATAAAATACATATATAAATCCTCGGATAAAAATGTAAATTTTCAAATATATAGTGAAAAATGACATATATTAGTTAAAAATGCATGTTGGGTCGGGTTGTATAGTTTGAACCCAATTCATGTTAGTTGTGTCATGTAGTGTCAACCCGCTCATAAATGGGTCGAGTTCAAATTGACTTATTTAACATAATACTATATTTTCAACACGACTCGTAAACACGAATTGCCTCCCCAACTTATCCATATCCTGACAACTCAATTCTGCAAAGTTAGGAGCTATTGGTAACAACTTTCTACTAACAAGTTTTAGCACATCTTACAAAAACAATCTTTCAAACTACACTCAACACCAATAATAATAAAAGCAAACAAATATTTAGCAAGTATATTTACCTTTGGAAATTGGGTCTTATCCTTCATTGAAGAGTACAAAGTTGGAAAAATGGGATGAGCTCCATAACAAAAGGCATACAAGCTTAGAGCAATAGGTACTCCTCCCAAATTGAATACCTCTCCTTTGCATGAAAACCCCACTCCATCCACAGCACCAACCCACAAAACAGAACCACTAATAACAAGTGTGGCCAAGATACCTCCAGCTGAGATGAAGGATAGGAGGCTCATGTCCTTCAACCACATTGAAGGCAATACTACCATTCCGGCCACCATTGTAAACAACCTTTTCCCTCCGACGAAATGCCCTCCGAGGTTGAATCCGGCGTCCGGGAACAACTTGTGTAAGTTATCACCTTCCAATATCAAGAATCCGGTTGAAACCAAGTAAAGTTCGAGGTACATAAAAAAGGAAACAAGGATTCTTCCTTTTCTCCCGAACGCGTACCATCCGACGTCTGCGTAGGTTTTCATGGATGGATTCGAATCCATGCATCTTTGTATTAGCAATCCGGTACAGCAAGTGGTCGCTGCCATTGCGACCAGAAGGAAGAGACTCGACCATCCGGCTTGCGCAAGTGTGTATGGAATGGTGATCACTCCAATTCCTACAAATCAAATAAATTGCATGAGTAATGCATATTATATATATATATATATGCGGGATATAGCTCACGACACAGATACATCAACACATAAGTTTTATAAAATAATACATAAAAATCTCAAGAGTGTGAGACATATCATCTTGAAAACATTATTAAAAAAACTGAGGCACAAATATCTTAAGAATGCTTGAGTGTTTAAGTGTCAGATACACGTATCAGACACTTGTACGTTGGGAAGATAAAAGTGTCAGTGCATTATATCATAATATATCGATATATGAGAAACCCAAGTGAAAAAAAGTAAAATATGATTATTACCGGACAAGGCATTGAGGCCATTGAGACAAGTTTTGAGGAAACTTGTTCCTCCAACTTTGAAAGGTGGAAGCTCCATTTGATCAGCCATAGCCATTTCAAAAGAAGCTCATTGCTGAGTTTGTGCTATGCACACAATATTTATAGTGAACGAAAAATACAAAAGAAGGAAAATGTTACTTCTTTTCCACATTACTCAGTTCTACATATAGTCAACAATACCAACTTCAGTCAACATCAAAATAAACCTTCTACACTTATATATATGCAATACTTATAATTTCACATAATTGACTCTTTGGCCTATGTATAATAATGACACTTATGATATCATTACCATATTTCAATTCAAATTCAACACAGAGAAATAATTGAGCAATTTCACTGGGTATGTTTCTCATTTAATGCTAAAAATTCATTAATATGTCATCATGAGTCTTAAATAATAATAAAAAAACATAAATATAATAGACAAGTGATATAAAAAGATATTCTTGTGGAAAATATAATGTATATTCATGTGTTCTCCTGTTTTTAGCCATTAGATCATATTTATTTGATAGGTTTGAATCACAACCATCTATAAATTATTAAAAACAATCATAGAGCATCTATTGTTTTTCATCATGTTTTGTTTTATAAATAAAATACTAGTATTTTCTTAACGAGCGTCCCACGGTTATTAAAATTCAATAACAAAAACTAATAGTGTTGATTTTATTAGAGGTGGTGTTAGGTTTGGAATTGTTTTCATTTTAATAGTTTATTACAAATCATTTTTATGTAATCTCTTATGTACTTAGAATTTGAAATTTTTCGATATAAAACTAAACGAGAGATTATAAAATAATTTTATGTATCAAACTGACCATACTATTTTTAATTTTTTTTGAAACAATAATACCCTAATTATTATTGCATGAACGTAATCTAGATACAGCCTAAACT
>JAYMTA010005157.1:0-11752 GCA_036897625.1 Pelargonium cotyledonis
GCAAAAAAACGAAAAAAACTAGATTTCTTTTAAATGCTTTATTTAAAAAAAAAAAAAAAAAAAAAAACGGTAAAAACGCTAAAGTGGGCTTTGAAACGGATTGTCTGCTTCTTTTCAGCCCATAAATCATAATTTGAAATATTGAAAATAACATTGAAAAAGAATGACCGGCAACATGTGAATAACTGAAAGCATCCGAGGTGGCAGCGCCGGCGGAGGAGAGGCGGGCTCGGGGGCTTCACCGGGCCCTCTAGCTGGTTACGGAAGAGTGGAGGTGGCGTGGGGTCCGGAGCATGCACGCTGCCTTGATTCACTAAATAGTCCGGCTCTCGGTTTCGACAGTGTGAGAGGGAGGCTAGTCCAGTGCCCTTGCTCTTTCTCGGTTTTGAGGGATTCTTGCATTGGGGGAGGACGGTTATTTCATTGATTTTGCAATTAGCCAGTTTTCTGTTTTGCTGTTTGTTTTCCTTGTTTTTCTAGGGTTTGACTTTATTATGTGTTGCTTTTTTGTATCGACGACTTGTCTGTGAATAAAGTGAACTTCATTCCCCGCTAAAAAAAAACTGAAAGCATCCATCAAGCCTCACCCAGCCTGACAAGTCTTAAAAAGACAAAAGAAGACCTGGTTGGAGTATGAGCTACTCAACTATTCAAGAAAATATAGTGTTAAAGTTCACTTTCAACCTATCCCTTGGAGGACGTTGCAAAACCTCCTCCCTTCCCTCCTCCATCAAACCGACCTTCACTTGAAGCTTGCACAAACCAATTTTCTCTTGCTCCATGCCAACCGCTAGAGCCAAGTCTATCGTCTCTTCCGCATTCTTTCATTGCGACTTTCAGACCGCTACCATTTGCTGTCTTATAGATAACCCAAGCTACATACAAACCTTATACTACAATATACATTTATTTCTCTTGGGGGAGTTTTGAACAACTCCAATGAGGATGAGTAGCCCACAATAAGCCTAACTAGACTTGCTATGTGTCGGTATTCAAGCGCAACAGAGCATGAGAGAAGCATGTGATATCTCGGCTCTTACTACATACTGCAGTGTAGACATTCCAGCGATACTTATACTCGAAGAAAGATTAGCTCATCTCGAGCAAGCAAATTATTGGACAAGAGTCTCCACCTAATATGTATTATCTTTGGTTTAATTGGGGTGCCGCAACATTGCTCTAAATTCTAATTAACTCCTTCTGACCCAACCATGATTTGTGTCCCTAAAAGAGAAAACCACTTTTGGCGGAATATCTACCACATTTCTCTAAAAGTCACTTCCATGTGTTTTTTACATGACTGACATGAATTTTTTGAATTGTCATGCGTTCTCTCACGGAATACCGTTCTCGAAAGAGTTGTGGTGTTACATTATTGATGATGTATATCAGACTAACGTGTCTTGTTACAATGATGTGTCAATTAGTAACTTACAACAGCATGTTGTTAGGACTACAACAATAAACAAATAAACAAGTCGAGAGAATCAAATCATACTACACTCAAATTAAGAGTTAAAGTCAAAATTAGAACCGGTTCATGAGAGACAAAACACCCTTTTCTCTTAAATAGTGTTACCAAAAAAGTCCTCAGTGCTGTTGCATCCAAGTAATTTGGTCATTTGGTGCATGCACACTGAAGACCACACACACACAGTCTCAGACACAGCACATAGAAAAGAAGGCGATTGGAGCGTGTAATGAACGCATTATATGATTGGCTAGAACTTGTCATTCCCAAATTGACCTGTGCAATTCCGCCCTCTTTCTTCCTTGTTTCCCTCGTCACCAGTACCGACCCGAACCTTCTTTTATTGTTTCCAATTCTCTATCCCGAGCGACAACACTTCTGATTTCCCCGATTCAATTCTCAATTTCATCATATTGATAGGGTTTTCGATTCTAGGTTAGTCAGCGAGAACACTTCTGATTTCCCGATACAATCGTCAATTTCATCAAATTGATAGGGTTTCCGATTCTAGGTTGATCAGCAAGCTGAAACGATGGCTCAAGCAGTCGAGGAATGGTACAAGCAAATGCCAATCATCACCCGCTCCTATCTCACGGCCGCCGTTGTCACCACCATTGGCTGCTCTCTCGATGTACTGTTTCTCTTTCTATAATTTTTTTTTTAATCTTCGCGTGTGAAGTCTGTTTCTTCTTAGGATACGTGTTTGTCTGTGTTCTGTGCAAATGGGTTCGATTTTTTTCCCCGATGTCAGCTGAAATTCGTCTAATTTTGGATAATGCTTGAGATGATCCCCTTACATTCTATTGTTATCAGAAGTTTAATGTATTGAAGCATTAATGGCTGGCTTCAGGCTAAACTTTGGTTTCCTTGAAATTGGCTTTTCAACTAGAGGAGAATTGGGAGGTTAAGTTATTTTTTTCTTCTTCATAACTCTTGTTGGGCGGAATGTTGCAGATAATCTCTCCCTACAACCTTTACTTGAACCCAAGACTTGTGGTTAAGCAATATCAGTTCTGGCGCCTAGTCACCAATTTCCTCTACTTCCGGAAGATGGGTAATTTTTTATTTTTATGTTTATGCTACTTTTGTATAGAATGTTTTGTTGTTATACATTACAGGATTTGTATCATGACTCTTCTGAATTTACTTGCTGATTTTGTAAAGAATCTCTTGTATGAACGAGAAACTCTTGAAGTTAATGATTAATCAGAATTCATTTTAAGAAATCATGTGAAGAAAGAATGCATTATATGTTCAGTTAAGCTGTGAAAACTTTTTTCCTTTTTCACTTGCTAATTACTTCTATGTTCACAACTTGGTTCAATTGCATGACCTTATGATGGTTGTTTCAGAAGCAAATGACATGCATTGAACGTTCGTCTCCCAATTAGTTTACTTGTGGTCACAAATTGATACCTCAAACTGTATGGGTAAAAGCTAATTTAATCTTGACTTCTTAGTGTGTTGTGACGCTTCATGAGTTCATCTAATTTGGAAAGATGTCGGTTGATGTGAACATGGAAATTTTCCTAAATTGTTTATGTATTCATACCCATATAAGTGTCCCATCCTTTGACGTGGATAACCTAGGGTGAAGGGTCTGGTGTCTAGTTAACATAGCTTTGCGAAATAAATTACCTTGTGACTCGACGGTTATATATCTTAAGCCATTAGGTAAATAGCATTCTAAGCTTGAAATTAATATTGGTGTCTCTCTGAAGCTGTTTTGCTGAGTTTTTTGTCTTGTAGCGCAAAGTGCAAATTTGGAATTCATCATTCTATAAATGCCCTTTAAGTCCTTGGTTTTTGTTTAATATGGAAGGTTCGGTTACTGTATTCATAAAAGTCCCAAATTCCATAAGTTTACTCATAGCAAGAAAGAATTAAATAAGAAACAGATGGAGATGATTGGTTGAAATATCAGTATTGATTATCACTTGTTTCTCATTCAACGTATGTTTGCAAGTGCCTAGCGGTTTTATTCTGAATCTGGGAAATGCCACACCTTAGTTAAAGATGGCAGATTCATGATTTCAAAATAATGCATTATCCATAGTTGCACACAAAGAAATAAAAATAGCCAGTTCAATCTGCAATGCTATGACCATATATGATTGTATTGATTCATATTTCTCAAAATGGTTGGAAGACTTAAAGTGGTGTGCTATAGAAAATGCATTTTGATCTCTTACTTAACCCTATTAAGTATCAACATATGGACTTTGGGACTGTTGGGTTTTATAGGTTAATTGAAAGGAAAGCAGCTGCTGAATACTTGTAGTTTCAGGCTGCTTGATGTCCAGGACTGTCTGTTTTGGTTCATCAACAGAGACTCGTACATGCAATGATAAATTATTTCATAATGTTGTCTGCTGCCTAATAAATGATTTATTATTTCTTTCCCTTTTTAATGCACTACTAAGGCGACATTACACTGGCAAAGTAGGGATAAGATTCTGAGATGATAATAGTTTTGCTAAGGATAGGATATTTCATATTCCCTTTTAGGCAAAGCCAGAGAGAGAAGTTGTCCTTCCACATCTAACATATTAAAAGTTCTTAATATTGAAGTTGTCCTTTCACATCTAATGTATTAAAAGTTCTTAATACTTGATTTATGTTACAACTATTATTTCTTAACCTTGATCAGCAAATTTGCAGCAATTACATTCTGTGATTATATGTTTTATCCTGATTTACATTGCGCATCATTCGATTTTGTCATTTGTCCAAAATTTGGATAAACTTAACTAGTCATCATTTTATTATTTTTAACTTTCTTATATCTTGCTGATGCCAGACTTGGACTTTATGTTCCATATGTTCTTTCTTGCTCGATACTGCAAACTTCTTGAAGAGAACTCCTTCAGGGGAAGGACTGCAGATTTCTTTTACATGCTCTTGTTTGGTGCCTCTGTTTTGACTGGAACTGTCCTTATTGGGGGGATGATACCTTATTTGTCAGAATCTTTTGCGAAAATCATATTCCTCAGTAATTCACTGACATTCATGATGGTTAGTTACGATGGCTTTGTTCAGATGAAAAATATGTTTTGTTGTTAAACACTTTGTAAGCAGCAGTGTGTGTTTTCTCGTTTCGTATTCAACAGGTTTATGTATGGAGTAAGCAAAATCCTTTCATCCACATGAGTTTCTTGGGCCTCTTTACTTTCACTGCAGCTTACCTACCATGGGTGAGTAAGCTTCGTGGTCTTGTACAAATTTTGTACTGAAACTACTATTATACGCGCGCACTCACACACAGTGGACTGATGAAGTTTAAGTTTTAATAAATAAAATTATTCTTCAGGTTTTAGTATTGGTAATATCCTTATTTGTCCTGCAGGTTCTGTTGGGATTTTCTGTCCTAGTCGGTGCTAGTGCTTGGGTGGATCTATTGGTACGTTAATTGTTCAATTTTTTTTATACTTATTGATGGTTCAGTTAACTAATAATTTGAACCCCGGGTGTTCATATTTTTTATATAAATGGGTAGAGAATTGTTCAGCTAGGCAAGGTTGAAGAAGGAGGAAAGCCTTATAATTAGGCAATGAAATGAAGTGTGGAATAGTTTTAATTAAGTGGGAAGTTGGTGTTCAATAGATGGGAGAAGTTCCAGTCCTTGTGAAGAATTTATTGTCATGCCTGAGCTAGCCCAGTCTGTAACCTGAACCACTTTTTAGGATCAGTGGGTTGTACAGTTTCTTAGCCGACCCGTGGAACTATCTTTTGACCTTATAAATCATCCCTGCATATGGTCTTTTATGCCTCCCTCTCTAAACTAACAGTTCGTTTTATAAATCTAATTGTTCCTTCTTTCTTCCTACAATTCAGGGAATGATAGCTGGTCATGCCTATTATTTTCTGGAAGATGTATATCCACAAATGACTGGTCGTCGGCCTCTCAGAACCCCTGCCTTTATCAAAGCACTCTTTGTGGACGAAGATGTTGTGGTAGCAAGGCCAGCAAATGTGGGATTCGCTCCACCTGCAGTGGACATTCACCAAGATTGATCAGGTTTTTGTGAAAACCTAGTCAGTGAAGCTGTCATTGCATTGGAAAGAGATAGGGTTGACAAGAAGGATAATTCACCATGTAATATATAGAATCCACCCTGACATTTGACTAAGATTTCAGCAACCATAAATTCAAAGGTTTTGTATTGCAAATCGTCTTTGACAATCATAATTTCAGCTTATTTTCTGGAAGACGCTTATCCACAGGTCTTGCATTGCAGTGATTTCTTTTACATCTTATTCCAATTCTGATTGGGTTGGTTTGGGTTGTCGACTTGAATTGGTTACGGAGATAAAATGTCAATAGAGGTATCTTGTTTGGTTAACAATGTCTGGAAGGAGGTTGAAAAAGAATTTTTGGACTATGAGATTGGTAAATTTATCTTAAAGTATGAGTGTTATTTTGAAATGACTAGAAAGACTTTTGATGAACAATTAGAAAATAACTATGTGGTCGACCCTCATTTGTGCTTATTGGCAAACGTCATATCATTTCACTATGTGGTCGATTCTTTATGTCTGGTCGACCATCTTTGTTTATCGATTACCTTATTTTGTTTCATGGTCTACCTTCATATGTCATTATTGAAAAATATCAAGTCATCTAACTATGTGATTGACCATCTCTGTCTATCGATCACCTTCTCTTGCTCTATGATCTACTGTCATCTGATAAAAAAATATCAAGTCATCTAACTACGTGGTTGACCATCATCTATCTATGGTCAACCTTCTCTATCATTCTCTTTCTCCATAGTCGACCTTCTTTGTCTTTGTTCCTCTCTTTCTTCATGATTGACATAGAGCTCAAAACTGATGCTCAAGTAAGTCAGAATTGAGGGCAATGTTGAAGATGGAGCAAAGTTTAAAGAGTAATTTGGGATTCAATTTTCCCACATAAGATACAGTAATTCTCAACGGAGTCTCCCGCTTCGCATGAGAAAAGCTCCTGCAGGAGATTTTGTGGAAGTGAAATGTCTAAAAATCGAAGTTGTGGGAACTTGCAACCAAACAACTTTTAGAGTGAAATGTTTATATACATTGAGACGCAGGAGCTTAGTAGATGAACCAAAAAAGCATTTTGATAAAAATGTAACCCTAGTTTCAACTTTTTTTAACTTTTACAATCATATCCGAAGGCAAACTATTGTGTTAGAAACTCTGAACCAAGATGAAGCAGAACCTACTGCATTCAAATTACAAGAAATTTTCTCTATCCAAATGGTGACCACATAAAATGCACACACAATAACCAATTCTTCCAAGTAAAACACGGCTCAGAAGAATAAAGTCAAATCATCTAGACTTCAGCAAGCTACAATTGGCTGTGTAATATACATGTAAAAAGAATTTGCTTGTTCCATGAGACTGACCAGAATACTACATCCAGACGTTTTTCTGGCTCTGCGTCTCTTGCTCAACTCCAGTAGCATCTAACTTCCGAACCACGAAAATTATCTGGGGAGAGAAAAATCCCTAAAAGTGCGAAGATGCTATATGGCTAACGAATGGGGTGGTATTGAGCTGATATTCTCTTAGGAGGCAACTTGCGCAGGATGTAAAGGACAAGAGCAGAAGGTAGGATCTCAACCAGCTGTTATGCAAGGCAATCAAAATAAACAATATCCGAGCTTAATTAAAAAGACGCAGAGAAAATAATGATAATAATGACAATTGCATGCTTAAGTACACTTGATAAGTAAATTACCATGTAGTAGATGAAGTTCAAAACTGGATGATACAAAACATCTAGTGATGCATCTGTATCAAAAGCAGATAAAACATCCTGCATTTGGCAAAACAAGTCCTAAGTTTCTGTTCACTAAAGCAGCAACACCTCAGAAAGCATGTGATGAAAGCAGTAGTCGTACAACTAATTATTTCATTACATATATGTTTCAAACAGATATTTTAGAACTCAGATTGTGAGAGAAATATCTTGCGCATGTCTTTACTTCCAGTTTTCTTATGCATTGTAAGCGTCAATCAGAGCACGCATGAATGGATTTAGATTATGTTGGGCAGGAAGGAAAGAGAAATACATGAAACACAACTTTGGAAAGAAATAGCTTAACACTCCCTCTATTGTTTGACAGATTGTCACATGGGGAAGAAAATTCAAGATTCTTTCCAGGCCAAATAGAATCCAGCAACCTCGAATCGTATTTTGACCAGTAAAACAAATGAAATCTCTTTGTACGCTAACTAAAATCCCTATGCCGCTTGCAGTTGGTATCCCTTATCAGGCTCACAGTTCAGCTACCACTAATCTTCCCCCCTCCTAAGCACTACCTGATTGCCCGCACTCTGCCCACCAGTACCATCTTTACTACTATCAATAGACTCCACCCTTTTTACCCTCAATCTTTTCCATCTTTCACCACATCAAGGTCATCTTCATGAGTCTAGCAAAACTGAAGGTTGTTTCCCGGAACCTTTTACAACAGAACACACCCTATAGTGAAACAAAGGGATCATCTCTGGAATTGATCACATAGGCTGCAAAAACTTCTATGAATAAAAGAGCAAAATCATAAAAGAGCCTTTGGTGATATTTCTCTTGTATTCACCCAGTCTCAAAAACCCAAACTCAAAAAATATTTAGTATGAAAGCTCAAATACTCTCTCATCACATCGGGTTCATTAGAGTGTAGAATGGATAAAGCTCTTCTACTGATCATATGGCCAGCAGACTGCAGAGTATTTCTTAATATTATTACTTTTAAGTTGATTGGTTTTAATCAACGAGAAATATTAAGGTGCATCGGCTGTGTATTTGATGTTTTCAAAAAAGTCCTTATAGTAATATATTCTACTTTAATTGCTTCGACAGCTTCACATAAATAATACTCTTATGGAGATGCTCCCAAGTATCTTTTAGCGATAAAAATAGCAATTCTACCAGATAACTCATTCTACTAATGAATCTTTTACTGATACAAAACTACTTGTAAACTTTCTGCAGTATTTGCATCTTTGATAATAAAAAAAGAAACAGAAAAAAAAAACTAGTATCTCATGTGTGACTTTTTTTTTTTTTTTTTTCTGTTAGAGCATTGTTGTTTTTCTAAATACAGTTCAGTCAAAATAAGATGAATGGAATAGTTCCACATGATGTCATGTGCAAATTATATATTGACATGCTGTCATGGTCAGGCATCATCATGATATGATCTGCAAAAAAGATAAAATGCAAGAACAGTATATCTTGTTTTCTACAATTTGAGTTTCATGATGTATGACTTCACAATTTTTGATCCTTGACATAAATATCTACCATTTAGGTTGAAGCTTACCACAATGCATCTTATCAGAAAGCAGGTGAAACATATGGCTGTAACAGATCCAACCTGCAATACAAGGCACAACTTTAGTCAACAAAACTGGATAAAGTTTCTTGAATGATGTTTATTTTGTCAAAATAAATTCTGTAAGCTCATGGATAAATTATTTATAGTAGGGAAAAACCTCATGAAGCTTCTTCCTCCGCCCTTTAGATTCAATGGGAAATCGTCTCAGCATGAAGAATAATCTGGAAGCGTCATGTATGACAGTCAACAGGAAAAATTAACCAACAGATACAAAAGTTGAGTCAACAATACTAAAGAAAATTGAGAAACTCCACATGCTTCAAACAATTTACACCGGGTACTTAATGCAGAAAACTCACCTTCCTCCATACAGCAGAAAACCTAATGCAGCTATAAATGACACCGCTGAGAGAAAAAAGAATTTAATATATTTGAGTGCTTATTAGAAAGGAAAAATGAGATATTCAGCATACATAACATATTTTGAAACAGATGGCAGTATGAAATCTTAGATCTCCAAAAGAGGGTGTTTTGAAGCTTTTAGATAGGGTGGTAAAAGGCCTGACCTGCAATAAATATCTTCCCAATGAATTGCACAACACTGTTCTCATCTATCCAGAGGTATACCCAGATACAAACCTGATGCCAACAGCCCATTTCAGTAAACCTTACTAATGACAATAAAGGCAAATAGGATATAAATAAATGATATTTCATCAGTGCCCCATTATGAATTAGTGTGTTTATGTGAGGGCCTAAAATAGTGCCAGTTATGAAAAACGTTTACATATTTGCTACAGCAAGGAGTTGATTAAAGAAGTATGGTTTGAGGTCAACTAGGTCGCCAATGCATGTCATACTTGATGAGTTCAAAGGACGAGAAGGTATTAGTTCAATACAAATTGCAAGCAATGGATTCACAGTTCATTTCTGCAAGTTCAAAACCATGCTATTGAAGTCCTACACACAATGGGTTTCAAAATGCTAAAAATCAACAAAATGAGATGAAAAAAAATTAAAGGGTAACAGAACTCAGGAGCCCGACTCAACTACCTAGCTGAGATACTTTATATTACAACTGAGGCAGTATAAGTGAAAGGAAATGGAGTGCACCTGTATTAAGTATACTCCAGCATTAACTGATATAAAAACAATCCTTAGTTTGTCTGTGGGTAGGCTTCTTGCCTGCAAATTAACAGGAAAAAAAAACTCCTAATCAGATTGAAAGAGATAATTTCATCCACAAGCTTGTGTAGAGCCATAGTCTATCTCTCCCACATGCATCTAAAGATTACTTGCCTGATGATATATCTCTGCCCAAAATAGGACAAGAAGTGTATACGTCGAGAAAAACAAAAGCCCCGGAAGATCCAATAACACCCAGATTAATACCTGGTAAAAAAATGAAGCCATCCAACATCAGAATGTATAACTTAGGCAACATAGACATCACATGTTACACAAAATACATTCAAATTTCCTTCCAATTCAACTGCATAATCCATCATAAACATATGCTATTCTTGTGGAAATTGATTAAATCTATTCTCGACGAAATTGGACATAGAACTGAATTTAAATACATTGTAGAAGGAATTAAAAAAGAAAAAAAGAAAAGAGTGAGAGTATTGAAGTGGTGAGTAAAATCTCGCATTGGATAGGTATAAAATGAATGAGCCATATATGTAGACTATTATCAATATAGCAATAAGGTTATTAATAACCCATAATCTTGAATTGGTTAAGGTTATCTGGTGACTGGTGGGGTAAATATTTTTAAACCCTTCTTATGTAAGAGAGTTGCAACCAAGATAAACTACAGTGAATGAAATTGTTATGCAAAACATGTATGGGGCATTCATACTCAGTGAGAGCCTTAAGTATAAATAAAGTAAAAGACATACCACATAATGTCGAGAATACACACAAATACTAACCTTGGGATGCAAAAGAAATACTTCCTTGTGAAATCCAAACACAACAGCACGTACTGCAACATTAAAATGCACAACCAAAGTATTTAATCAGTACCAAATGAGACGATATTAACCAAACAACAATGTTGCCTCAATTATCACCTCCATTAACAATGAAGTTCATGAGATGGAAAACCTTCTGTGTTGTCCAGCCATATTCGGGCACTCTCAATTCAATCCTAATTAATTGAATCTGCAGCACATCAACACAAACACCCAGGTCAGAAGCTGTCAATCAGTCTTAAACAATGACCTCAACAGCATAAAAAACATCATTACAGCCGGTTAGAACTTGAATTACCAAAGAAACAATGCAACACTCATCATTATCACTTTTCTTAATTTAATCTCAATGCTAGATTGCTTGGTAACAAACCTACTTGTGAAAATACATCAGGAAGAACCCATTAAGAGCCAAACGAAAAAGCTTAGTTTGACAGAACACAGAATCACTCGGACAAGTAAAGTCATATCTATTTTCTTTCACTAATTAGACTAAAAAAAGAAGGAAAAACCACCAGGATAATAATTGGGAAAGAATTAAACTCTATGAGTACACTTCGTTACTGCCCCAGCCCCCAAACCAACCTGCCGGAGCTCCATGACAATGATACAATGTCAGTATCTTACCAACCAAAAACCTAACAATGCCCCGGCAGTGCAGAGCAGAAGTTGCAAACAAGGAAAAGAAGCAAGAAATTAAGCAATCACGATCCAAGTTCAAAAAACGAAAGACTCAATCACAGGCCAAATCAAACAACCAATTCGCAGGCAAAAACAAAACAATTGAAGCAAAACAGAAGAGAAGAGAAGAGAAGCGCTGAAAGAGAACATACGAGAGCGACGGAGGAGACGAGAGCATAGGCGGCGCAGAGAGCGTAGAAGATGGCGTCCTGCCAGCGAGAGGAGTCGTTGATCTCGTCCCACCAGCCGGTGATGAGCAGAACCACCTCCATGGCTAAGGGCCAGACGGTGGA
>JAYMTA010005158.1:0-11751 GCA_036897625.1 Pelargonium cotyledonis
CAGCGGGTCGCTCCGCTCCCACAAATTCACTTAAGTGGGTAACTGAGTATTTTAATGAGGTGTCATTTTCTCATTAGTTCGGCTTACCTTAAGCCAAAAAATTTGTGGTTTAAATTCTTTATTATATATATATACAAGTCAATCACTATCGTCACATATAATTACAAGTCATCTTAAATTGGTTGTGCATTTAAATAAATAAGATATAGGTCTCACATGCAAGTAGACAATAGCATACATAGCTATAGCTATCAAGAACAAAATTAGTCAACCAAAGTATCACTTTCTTACTCCACTTTATACTTAAAAAGAAGAGAAAAGTTAATACACTTTTTTCTTATTTAGCATCAATAACATAAGGAATTATATTAATATAAAATACTATGTATTTATATTAATAGCAACAATATTGTCCATCATTTGCATCAATATATATTTTGATCATTTAGTTAGGTGCAACAAATGGGTTCCAAAACTTTAGCTAAAAAGAAGAAGAAGAAGAAGTTGCGCTATAAATATATATATATTTTTTATAAACAAGCAGTACTTATTATTAAACTTAATTCAAAGGTTAAAAAAAGTATAAGAAAAAAGTGCATCGTTCCTAGCATAAAGAATAGATAGAACCAACGACCAATGAGGAAAAATCGAAATCTACTACAAACGAATTATCGATATAGAAAACTAAAGATAAACTTTGAATATGAAGAACAATCTCGTCAATTGGCGGATAATTGTCATTGAACACCAGATCATTTTGATCGGGCCAAAGAAACCAAAGGTTGATCAAACATATAACATCCCACAACCTTTGGCAAACTTATTACCAGCACAAGTGAATTTTTTTGAAATAATAAAATTATCAAAACGACCTCCAAACAATATTAGAATACAAAGATGCAGCATAATTGGACACTTGACAAATCCCGATGATCATATTCGTTGACCCGTCATGCTCAGCCCGAGTAACTATCAGCCTCGTAAATACTAGTATACATACTCTAAACTCAAAAATGTTACATATCCTAAGTGAAATTTTTTGAAATAAACATATCCTAAGTGAAATTGAATTTCCTCAAATATAATTTTTATATAACATTAAATTATGGTAGATGACCTATAAAATGGTCCTCTCTTTTATTCTCATGCAAATTTGTATTTTGGCCACACATTTCTCTGACAGTCACAACTCAAACTTCCTTTTTCATTTCTTCAATATAACATAATAATAGCTTCTCCAACTTCCAAAAGAATATCTTCTGCATGCGTTCTTCAAAATTCATTGACCAAATTAATCATCATAAAAATAGAAAAATAATCATTTTTTAATATTTTAAAATATCTATCCCTCTCACCAAATTTAATTATTACCTGCTATTTGTTCTTCATGAGGACTAGTTGCCACTTACAAATAAATATAATAACAACACTATATTTCAAAACATAAATTAAAAGGAGAGAAATATTAGTGTAATGCTATATATTCCTGAAAAATATATATACTCAGTTGATGATATGTGAATTGTGATACATGCATTAATGATTATATTGATGATTTAGTCGAATTATAATACAAGTATATATATCTTATAAATTAGTTATTGCACGCTAAAAATTCATAAAAAGATGGTTATATCATACATGTTAAATTTTTCTTCATTTCAACTTAATTTGAAACACACCAAGACATGTTGGGCTAAGTAATTAAAACGTACTTCTCTCTGAGGTTTCGAGTGAGTCTCCTTGTCGACGGTATGAGGTAAGATTTGTAAGGAAGGGTTTGGGGTGACGCTCTCTTTAGGATGTGAGAAACATCGTATTTCGAATATAATGTCTCGTTATTGATAAAAAAAACTTAATTTACAACACAAAATATATAATATATACATATCATATTAACACTCATATATATTATCATTTGTACAACGAATTTTATACAAAATTTAAGATAAATAGTATTTTTTTTTCTAAAAAATATTAGATTGAATTAAAAAAAAAAACATAATTCTTTAACAATACATAAATAAATATAAGAATAAAGTAAATAAGAACAAACAAAGAAGAAGTAAATAAATAATTGTTGTGTAGCTACTAGTCTAGTTGCCAATTTGCCCATGCCCATCTCACACTTACTCATGGGTCTCATTTGTCTACACTATATTTTTAATTTTAATTGAATTATAGACTTGTAGTACATTTATAATAAATTGAATTAATGATCACTTCTTATTACTCCATTTCATTGGTTCTCATGCATCCCATATTGTTTGTTTGTTTGTTTGTTACTTCTTTATATAGTGCTAGCTGAGATTAATAATTAATCAAGTGTCTAGGTTGAATTTAATATAATATAATATTATAATGTTTCATTAGATTGTCCTTTTATTGGTTTCAAAATTCATTATTTATTTTGGGGTATGTTCTATGGACTTTTTTTACAAGTCCTTTTATTGGTTTCAAAATTCAAAATTCATTATTTATTTTGGGGTATGTTTCATTAGATTGTCCTATGGACTTTTTTTACAAGTAAAAAACAAGTTAGTTATGCTACTTAGATTAAAGAAATTATAAGCAAAATTATAGTTGAACACATAACTTACCGTTTAGAAAATAATGTGCGTACCTTAAATGAAGATCCGTAGCAAAATTTATAGAAATAAACAAGAGAAAAAATCTCATAAAACGTGTTTGAGTTCATTAATTTTTATTCCAATGAAAAGGAACATCTAATTCATGTCATCGTTATTTACTTATTTCAAAATCATATATAAATTCGTCAATGTTTGATAATAATAAAAAATAATTAAAATCATATAAAATATTTATTCGAATTACGTATCAATATTTTATCGAACAACCTTAGGAGACAAGATTCACATGCAAATATATATGGAGTGACATGCATTAATAAAGTAGAGAAGATAGGTCATTTTTTCACATCCATCCATATATTTTTCTTGGAATTCTAAATAAAATTTTCAACCATCAAATACATCGAGACTTACACAATTTGGCCCTCTTTGTCCCTTCGTTGCTTCTGCGAAAGAGCCATCTATTTTGATTCTTTTGCCACTTTGATTTTTCAATTTCACTCCAAAATAATTGTTTACATATATCGTCGGTTATAATTATATGGCATCGAAGAATATAGTATTGCGAGTTATGTTAAATGGGTAATAATATCTAGATCATATTCCGACGGCCAGCCGTCGAAAACACGTAATTTTCTTATAGCATCTATATATCGGTTAAAAATAATTCTCCAACATATTTAAGTTCAATGTTGACCTCTCAGCTGTTTATGTTTCTTTAAATGAATTGGTGAACGAAAAAAGATACTATGAGAATTTAAAAACTATTTATATCCCGTACTTCTAATTTATCTCAAAATAAACAACGTAATACAATATTTAAAGTACTCTGAAATTAAGAGAATATATAAAACATTTTCCAAAACAACCTCCGGAGACAAAATTAGTAAAATTATGTGTTCTTACTTGTTTCACTTTAACTTTACAAACTTAAAAAATAAACATATGTATGCTTCTAGAAACATATAAAATAATTGAATATATCAAAATATATGTGATAAAATTATAAAGAAATTCACACATATAAATAAAATAAAAAATCTCCAACAAGAAGTTGTGACAATTAATTAATTAAAATAATAATATACATTAATTGGTGCTATGAATTATTGAGAAGCAAACTAGTTCAATGCTAATGTTTACATCTATTAATATAATATATATACACACACATAAATTCCTATAAAAATATATTTTTTTTCTAAAATTGTTTTTATGTGTTTTGTGAGAATTGGTGGTTCAAAGACAAAGAGAGGTACTTGTGAACAGAAGTGGGTTTTGCTGTGGGGAAGACATGCATGTTGCTGTTTTCATCTGTCGGGCCTCTTATGTTGGATAGTAAGTGCTTGAGTCGAGATAGTCGTTTATGTACAGTCTTTTCGACGATTATGTAAAACAAGTGTTTATTTACTCGAACTTGTGGTCTGGAGTTGAGAATTCAGATTTTGTGTGGTTTTGAGTATGAAATTACAAGAAATTTTATTTTCCGCGATAACCAATCCAGTCTCTCAATCTCCTATCATGTCACAGAAAGTTAATAACTGGTTGTAACCAAATGTCTTGTCACAGAAAGTCTCATGTGCGCGACTGTAACTGGTTTGTCACGGAAAGTATAGCTTATCGCGACAGAAAATGTTGACACCCAAAGCATAAAAACCCAAAAATTCACCATTATTTGGCTGTTTATCCATGCCAGCCTAATAGTCATTATTTATAAGTCCAACTCATGGCGACGGTTTATTTCTGGATGTCACAAAAATAAGACTTTTTTAGTTTGACCTAATCTTAACCGGATATGAAAAATGGTGCAAGTCAAATGGAGGTTTACATGTAGAATAGGTGAGTTTGTCCGATCCGGCCAAAATTTCACGGGGTCTATTCTATATCATTTGAACCTACAAATTTACAGATCACATTTTGGGTCTTTGCGGCTCTTATCCAAACTGCCATTATCTCATAACCACAAGACATCAATGTTACTTTCGCGCTGATATATATGTTATATTTTATGTTTAGTCAAATTAAACGTTTATGTACGAAATCTTTTTTACATTCAAATAGATATAAGAGATTTCTTCTTGACTCAAACTTGTAAGCTCAAGTTAGAAAATTCGATCCAAACACAACCTAGAAAGAGGTGCAGATTCAGGATTTCAATCAGATTTTACTTGTACAACATTTATCAAATCTATTTATGCAATATGAATCTGTAAACTTACAAGTCAAATTTCAGGTACCTAGCGGCTCGGATCCAAATTAACACCTTAAATTTTTTTCTTCTAAAAAATCACTCCTCACATGCATGCATTAGCAACTACACAAAATTTGAAGCCTAGCTGCCATGACCAATCATCTCACCAACTTGAGTTGAAGATGTGTCTTATATGAATGCTTACTTATTTTCTTAGATATGGTTTCCATGGAAGATGTTACACTTGCAATATTTCATAAATCTACCCAACAATATTATGAAATATCAACATAAACCTCATCCTCTAGAAAGATGCAAATAAATCCAAATTAGTAAATTATTATTTTTATTCAATTTTGCCTGTCCCACTATATTATTTGTCTCATACAAACTTACATAACGTCGTGTCGAATCTAAAAGTATTAATGTCGTAATCTATCTCTGAAATGAGACTCAATTTTTTTGAGTAAATTCAAAAACATTTCGATCGTTCGTTATTGACATTTTAATAATGTTTCATGGTATAGTTTCTCTCGTTAAAGTTTTATTAATTTGTATAGTTAAACAATCATTAAACCAATTTAAAGGGCCCGGTATGGTTGTCAAGGAGGTGATTTGCTAACTTTAATTTGTATCATCGGTCATAAGGGTTCTAATCGAGGGGCAAGTACTCAACGATTCTTTTTTAATGCATCAAATTGATGTAGTGGAAGATACATTTTTACGATCGTTTAGTGATGTAATAGTCTAATGGTGCGTGGAAAATTTGCAAATACAAGAAGTGTGTTTTTAAGATCGTTTGATGAGACAATAAACTTAACGTGCATGGAAAACTAACCCTAGAAGACACCTATATTGTATGTGCCCTTGACCCAATCAGTAGGCTAAAGTCTTAAATTGCGCAAAAAATTGACGTCGTTCAGAATGTGCACCGTGCACTCCTAAAATCGATAGTCCGGTAATCAATTTCGAGTTACGCGGAAATCTAACCCAGAGACATGTCGCCTTTATTATATATAATTAAGAAAATTAAAAACATTTCATTACAAATTCCCTTAAAAGAAAAACAAAAATGGCATATATATATATATAGCAACATCATTTCCAAATATAATTAAGGAATATTTCCATATTTACAATTTTGCCCAAACTGTCCCAACCAATTTCTCTGACACAACAGCCACACAACAGCTTACCAATTGGTAGGGACAAATCTGTCTTTTTCGAGAGGTACGTACGATTCTGTACGCACTGTAGCAGCGACTCCGTTTTTCTCTGTCGGGATCTGATAATATCATCAAGTGGAAAGTGACTGCCCAATGGGCGGTCTCGATGATATTTTCGTGGGGCCCACGAGAACATGCCTGCTGTCCCCACACGTGGTCCCACGTGTAATCAGGCTAGTGGTTTGTAGATATCTCGGTCACGTGACCCCACGTGATGATCTCTGACCAGGCACTGTTTTGTGGTATTTTTTGAAATAAATTACTCCATCCGTCTCAAAATGAGTGTCTTGTTTGTCTAAATTTTCCGTCCCAAAATGAGTGTCTTGTTTCTATTTTTATGCTATTATATTATTGTTCTTCCCATATTACCCTTATCACTTATGCACATGGGTGCACATGGGGTGTAGGTGGAGAAAGTGAGGGTTATATTAGAAACAGACTAAATTATCTTATAATTCTTAATTTTTACAAAAAATAGAAACAAGACACTCATTTTGGGACGGATGGACTATGTGTTAATTAAAGACTTTCTCAGAGTTAAATGGTTCTACACCTTTTAGACTCGTTCTCATTTTAGAGTTGACACCTACAATTAATTTTCAGTTTCATCGACTAAAATTTGTTTAGAACTCATTATAGGTAGTCGTCTGGGTCGTTCTTTTAAAAACCAAATCACCACTAACTATCAAATTAAAAGAATTAACGTGATATTATTTCATACAAAAAACACTCTGATGTTACAATCACGTTATAAAATTAGTGCAAGAATGTGAGGAATGTTAAAAGTTTCTAAAGGTTGGAGTTTTTAAGTAGTGGGCTCCCTGCTTGTATATCAATTGACATCAGATTTTACGTACATTCCCTTAATGTTATATTTTATAATGCACTCACGGCACAAGTTGGATAAGATAACGTAGTTTGCACGTGGATCAAGAAAGAAGGCAAAATAAAATAGTTGATAGACTCAAGCAAAATTAGCTTTGATAGACATGTCACTATACCCAAACAAAATCATTCATTTTCTAACATCACGTTAAACTTAACTTATATCTTTGAGTAAGTGGATTATTTTAACTACATAGGATTGTGGGTTTTATTTATTTATCGGTTGGTTAAAATAAATCATTTCATTATAAATTTTAGTGCTTGATAACATTAGTGGTGTGCCATATTTTTAAAAATAAAAATGGCGTATTATTCTTCAAATTAATATGAGAACTTAGTTTGTATTTTATAATGAGTTGGCTAGATTTTGAATAAGTAGTTAAGTCATGGTCTTTCATTACCAAAAATGTGGGGGATGAGATACTATTTTAAGAAGAAAAAAAATTACTCCATCCGTTCCAAAATGAGTGTTTTGTTTCCATTTTTTTTTGCAAAAATTAAGAATTACAAGATAATTTAGTGTGTTTCTAATATGACCCTCACTTTCTCCACCTACATCCCATGTGCAGAGTTGCCCATGTGCATAAGTGATAAGGGTAATATAGGAAGAACACTAATATAATAGCATAAAAATAGAAACAAGACACTCATTTTGGGATAAAAAATTTAGACAAACAAGACATTTATTTTGGGACGGAAAGAGTATATCTTTAATTAGAAAATTTTAATAAATGGATAAGATGTTGAAAACAACCTTAGTGCTTTATTATTTTGGTGATTAATATGTTTATTCTCTTCCACAACTTATTCTAAACCAAAGCACATTCTCTTGCTTCCGTAATAGATGGCACAAATTGATGGTTCATCATTCTCATCCATCAATCAAAATACATGACAGATAGTTTTGAGAAACTAGTCTAAATTTTCCATGTTAAAGTGGCTACATACTAAGAATTTTGTCAAAATTTAGGGTCAACAAGTCTAGGACTTGTAGAGCATAAAATGCAATATGAGACATGGGTGTTGTGGAGGTGTTTTCATGTGCCAACGTTGAATTGAGAGGTGTGGGATGACCAGCTAGGTTATGTAAAGTCTAGAACATAGAAAAGTAAGAACTCGTGACGCTTTTTATCGGTCTTAATCGAGCAAATTACACTACGTACTGTTCAAATTTGGTCAATAAATAATAAAGTTTGGTATAATGAGCACGTGGTTGTTTTATACTCAGTTAATCACACATTTGAATAGGGAAAATCATCTTTGTAAAGTAGAATAAAGTTGGATGATTGAGTTTTAAAATCAAAAGATTAATGTGTGTGCAAAGAATAGGGTTTGGAATGCGTCAATGGTGGAATTGAGGAGTTTTCAGACGCCAAGATTTAATTAAAAAAAGGCGAGACAACCATCCAACTTCAGTAAAGTTTAGATCATAGAAAAATAAAAGCTCGTGATGTGATAAATCATGCAAATTATGTTTTATACAATCCAAATAAGGTAAATGGAACCACCAACCGCATGTGTCAATTGATAATGGGCTGTTCCAGCTTCACTTGAGGTATTGAGTTCGAGTCTCAGGGAATGCAGCTGCGTTAAAACTTGGTAGGGAAAGCTTTGTCGCCCTTGTGGTCCTACCTGGCTCGAATGAGCATTAGTCTAAGTGTAGTAAAATAGTTTAAAGGTGGCGATTGTGAGTTTGCAGATCCGCTCAGGAACCTCATGGTTTATACCAACAAAAAGAAAAAATGGTAAATGGAGTGTGAGACTTGAAGTGACTGCAACATATATAGTATCTACATAAGGAAAAGAAAGAAGAAAAAAACGCATTTATGTGTTTCAAACCAGAAAAACTGTTTATCTACAGTGATGAGATTTGAATAAAAATCCAAATATTTAAATTGTTATGTTCTGTAAACTGTTTAAGAATACGATTTTTCAAGACATTTACTTCTTCTTGACCGATTGACTCGTAAATAGAAAATAAAATCATATGGCCCATGACCATTAGTGGGAGGCCTTTTGGACCTTTCCATATGGCAAGGAATGGAGAATTAGGTTAGAATGGAGAATGGAGAATGGAGAATTGAGAAATGTGATTGAGCCATCTCCATCTAAACATAGAGCTGGCTATGAATGAAATTAACATGAACCCAACTCCCAAAGTTGACCCAACCAAACCATAAACATTAAATTATGTATGGTGATTCATGATTAGACCATCTAAGTCCTATCATACCTATAATTTGATCACAAATGGGACACAAAAATAGCTTCTAATAGGTAATGCCTAGCTATGTGTGTTTTTTTTAAGCAACGGCATAAAGGGGTTACCAATAGTGTTTAGGAAGAGACTATCTCTCTTAGCCCTAACTTAGAGAGTTTTTGGCACCTTACCGCATCAAAGTGATTTCTTATATCACCACCACCAATGATGTGTTGAGTGGGGATTGATCCTGAAACCTCCTCCCACTCACACAACTGGATTAACTAACTACATCACCCTTAGTGGTTAGCTATGTGTTGTTAGATGACCCAATCAGTAAACCAAATCTATTTTCAATCTATTTTTTGAAATTTAAAATTAAAATAAATCAATTGATTCTTGTGGACTCAAGCTTCTTCCTAGAATATAAAATAGGAAGTTGGAAAGAAAAGATAAAAAAAACAACAGCTATAGATGTGCAAGCTCCTAAACATGAATGGCTTATCAAACTCAATGATTAATTTTTAGTCTAATCTCATTAGAAAGCTTATCTTTCTCAATAGTTATTAGCTAATAATGTCATTATTTTTTAATTTAATTATTTATTTTAATTAATGTCATCATGTTATGTTCCAAAGAATTGGGTCCTCTAAATTTGAAAATAATTGAAAATGTTTTTTTTTTTGTAAATAGTGAGAACCCATTACGAATTCAAATTATCATTATAAATTCACATTAATGGAAATTAAAATATTAAATGCATTAGCTCTAGAAATATGTTAATATTATTAACTCATCTTAATATCATTTTTTTTTAAATTTCAAATGCATCCTAACACTTAACACCAACTCATCTTGAAAGGGATACGAATTTTTTTTATCATATTCGAATTTTGCGAGTAAAACTGTGTGTTTGTCCAACACAACTCAAAAATAAATTGAATTTATTTTCATACAATTCTAATCTATGAAGATATTTATTGGGTTTTTGAGTGCCTACAAGTCACCAATTATTATTGGTGCAATTGATTTAAGATGTTTGCTCCTCTATAGGTCTTAGGTTCGATCCTCGGTTAGTATGCTTACTTATCATAAAAATGTACCCACAAGTTTGGACTCAAAGTGTCAACTATAATCTTATATATTTCCCATAACTCATCTCGATCATCATCTTGTCTCTCGTAACTCATACGTTAAGATTCGAACTCATAATCTCAGCCGAACAAAATAGGTAATATACAGATAATGATAAAAAAAAATACAATCAATTTTGACGGGCCTTTTTGGCCCATTTAGCTATGTCCATACAATTCCATGGATTTAGATGAATAGTGTATTATATGTATTTGTATAGCAATACATAATTTCTAGGCTTTCTATTTTAGCCCATATAAGAATTAGGATATCAACATCATGACCATAATGTCCACTCCCACTTCTTAATTAGTCTCCACAATATTCCAAACTTAGCAAATTCTGAACTTTTTTCTACTTCATTTTACTTACAATTTGGTCCTTTTTTTCTTACAAAATTGAGTTCTACATAATTTAGATCTTTTATCTTTGACGCCTAGGTGGCTGATCCTATCTCGTGTCTGAGTTAGTGACGGTGCACCTTCCTTTGTACTTTTATTTCTGCTCTTGGGCATTATTAATACAAATTACTTTTTGCTGATTAAAAAAAAAACATAATTTAGATCTTTTAAGTGTTCATGACATTTTGTCCCATGTCTCAAAAGTCAAGAATAAGTTGAAAAAATTAGAGTAAATTATGCAATAACTTAATAATAGAGAGATTTGTTGGACCAACTTGTGATAGAAAGAGCAAATGCAATTTTTAAATTTTAACTTTTAAAGCACTTTTTTGAGTTTTCAATAGCTTAGAATAAGACCTTTTTCTTGACTTAAAGATCCTTTTTTTTAGTGTATCAATCTATATTTTGGATTGCATTTAGACACTGATTGATTTGTTAGCTTTTTTTTCTACACAAATTTAGAACCTTGAAAAATGGGCACAATGGTACATGGTAGTACCTTTGGGGATCACATAGCATATCCTTTCTCTTTTGATAATTCTATATTGTTTTACTACTTTTTTGTAATAATAAAAAACTTGTGTGTATGTGATTCTCTTTTCACTTTTTTTTAAAATGGCATTTAAAAATGTTTAATCTAGAATGATGTTTTTTTTTTGTATTCTTAAGAAATTAGGATATATTAAATATTTTAATTTTTGCATTAGTTCATTATATCATAAATGTCATATTTAAAAAAATTAGAAATAAAATAATAAAATTCTCGAGTAAATTAACATATAAATTTTTGAATATTTTCATTACTATAAAATTAAATACGGAATACTAAGAGTTCAATTACTTATTACAAAATAATCGAACAAACAATGTCAAGTGAAAATTTAAGTCTATCCATATGAATACATATTATATTTTAACTTTACATTCCAAGTATATGTTCATGTAAAGAAAATTTAAATAATTTTAAGTACTTACAATACATAAACGTTAGGTGATAAATCCATCTCTTGAAAGTATAAATCCACCATATTTTATTGTATTTGGACAAAAATGCCCCCAAATATATTTATTGCTATATATTCATTTCCTTAAATCTCTCTTCATTGTTATAAAGCTTTGAGTG
>JAYMTA010005159.1:0-11750 GCA_036897625.1 Pelargonium cotyledonis
TATATATATATTTAGTATTTAGTATTTACTAGGGTTTACTTTTTCAAATGGTAAAAAGAGTTGTTCTCTTTTGGTTTTAGATCAGCGAATGTAGTGGCTCATAGGTCTGTTAGGACTCTAGTTCTATGTCTGGTCTGTACTCTCGGGATATACCGGTTCTCTGGTATGTCTTTGAGCATTGATTAATATAACTTGGTTTGTTTCCTTTTAAAAAAAAACTAAAACTATATATGTGAAGACCTTCTTGAGCAAATATTCAACAAAAAGGTTGCTCTGCAAGGGTTACAGTAGAGGTTTATGAATCAGCTGCCGGTGTTGGGATTAGATTCCTTCAAAGTAATAATCACAACTAATTGAAGGAGAAAGGAGCATGTATATTGATAGTGAATAATAGACATCAATTGGTTCAGAACAATAAAGTTAAAACCAAGACAAAAATTATATCAACAATAACTGGAAAGAACAATAATAGATATTACTGAAATTTTACAAAAATCTATTGATACTTATATAACATACTACTGAATCACAGACAAGTAATGAAACACAGATCTAACATACAGTAACGAATTAAAGACATTAATAGTATACAGAACTGATAAACAGTAACGAATCAAAGACATGTAATGGTACAGATATAAGAACAACAATATTAATATAAACATGTGAAACACATATATTTATATCAATTATAGAAAACTCAGATTAGATGAAGAGATTAAAAACCGAGCCCAACGAATTCACGTTTGTGTCCTTAAGACAATTTTGCTCCTGTAACGTACCCAAGGTTAGTAGCAATTGTCCCCCAGGATCGAACGATTTACCTTTCTTGTAAAGCAGTACTTCAATTACAAGAAAACAATGAACACAACTTTATGCTGAATAATCGTACTATGTAATGATATACATTGTAAGTTTTAGAAGAAGAAAACCATTGAAAACATTGTCTTCTCTCTCTAAAAATTCTACCAAAAACAAAGTCTTTATAATTGGTGAAAAGACATCAATGAAAAGGCACCAAGTAGTTATAAAACTTTCAGATTTATTAAATTAGTTTGGTAGTTATAAAACTAATTTATAACTACCAAACTAATTTAATAAATCTGAAAATAATTTAATAAATCAAAATTAAATTCAAAATCATAAAATAATTTCATTTATTTCTAACAGCCGGACCTTAGTCCGTCCGCACATCAACCTAACCACATCTCTTCGCCTCTTATGCTCCCTACCGTCTGTCTCTCCGCCGGAATCGCCAGTTGAAGTCAGAGCTCAGCCTTGCGCTGTTAACGGATCAGATATGGTCGTTCCTCTTTTCCCTCCCTTCGCATCTGCGTGCTGCTACCTTCATTGCCGAAAGCAGCCATCGCTGACGCTGGAGCTTCCCGCAACCCCGCCGTACTTCTCTTCGATTTATTTTTAGTTCTTTTTCTGTGTTTTTCTTTCTAGTTTATAGTGGACTGTCTTCCATGTGGAAGTTTTGGTATGTCTTCCCGTGTTAGATGTTTGTTTTTGTGATTCTTGGGTCTTCTTTTGGTTTAAGGTGAAGTGGTTTTTAGGGTTATTCGTGTCTGATATAGCCGTGTCGGGTCTCGCGTTAGGATCCGGGATGTCAGGGTCTGATTTGCTATTGCAGGGGTTGTTTATGTGGGTTGCAGTTTGTCTGTAGGTTTTCTTGAGATTTCAATCTCCGGTTTGCGTGATCAAGCGATGTAGTGGGTCGGGTTGTACTGAGTCTCTAGGTCTATGTCTAGCCTATAAGGTTACCCGATTGATTTGATTGTAACTTTGCTTTGATTCATCAATAATAATACTAGTATTATTATTCTTTAAAAAAAACTAAAACTATGTTAATATCCAGTAAAAATAGTGCCATCAAGATGGTAAGATTCATTCTAAACAAAAAAAAAAAAAAAAAAAGTAAAAATAGTGCAAGCCTTGGTACGCAACCTTTTTGGGGCTTAATGGCTTATTCACAGAATTTGACTAAGAAATGGTTTGTGTCTCTCTTTTTCTCTTCCGTTTTGAGAGTAGATTAGAGTTTTTGTTCAGCTATGCCTGCTTTTAATTTTTTAAAGCGGCGCACTACAACAAATAAAGTCAATAATTGCAGTTATGAATAGCCATATAAAGGCTCAAAACTGCGGTCCATAATATTGACTGCGATAGCCCATTCCGCAGTATCAGCCCACGTGGTTGATATGAAGGGCCGCGGTTTTGAGCTTTTTTGACGTTAGTTCCATAATTGCAACCAATAAATTTTATTTCTATTATTGAACTCATTTATTGAAGTTTGTATTTGTTGGCCTTTATTTTTAAATCAATTTAACATTCCAACCAAATACATGTACAAATTTAATTTATCAAATATACAAATAATTCTTTACTGTTCACTTTTGCATACAATTGAAATCAAACATAAAATATTTTTTCACTGTTCAAAAGGATGCAAGCAAACAAGCAAACTCCATCTAACACAAAAATCAAATACTACAAATTATCATTCATATGACCCATCAATCAAACTTATCGGCATAACTAATAGTGTCTACCAATGATAACATAATTCAAGAACAGTTATAACATAAGTTTAGGGCTATACAAAAGTTGATGTTACTGATCAACGAAAAAAAGTTGATGTTACTAGCAACTTGTATTTTTTTTGGGCAACTCTAATTGATTACTAATGAAAATGAAGTTCAACTCCAAGCTTCCGTGCGCATCTTCCATATCAAGTTACTGCATATTTGAGAAAATAGCATATGATCTTAACTTACAAAAACAGTCATACAATATTATAGGACAGCAAAAGAAAATAATAAAGTCTTGTGTTTAGAAAATAGCATAACATAACAAAGAAACAATCTCAATCAAACTGCCCCAATACCCAAAACTGAATATTATTGTGTGCGACTCGAAGAAATTGTTTTACATGATTGTGCTTGTTTGTTTTGTAGGTCACAATTCGGCATTGGATGGCTAGAAGATATGTCGTTAGTGTCGTACAATTAGTATATCACTATTTTTGTAATGTAATTGTCGTCGTTATTATATCACTATTTTTGTAATGTAATTGTCGTCGTTATTTTTGTCTTATAATTTATGTACGTGTAAAACAATAGTTTAATGAATTTCTTTTAATATTAAGAAAAAAAATTCTATACTTTTTCTTTCAAAAAAAAATCTATACTATAGGGCCCATATTTTCATTTGCCCCGGCCTCAATGATAGTAGGACCGGCTCTGTGTGCGAGGATGATGAAGATGAGTGCAACTCAGATACCACTTCCAAGAAGAAAAGAGCAGTTACAGTAGTGTCCAAGAAATCAATATCATCACACCACTTACCAAGGATTCATGAAGATTATTGGGGACCTAGGAGGCACATGCAAACCTAGACACCATTAGACCTAATTAATTTGAGATTAAGCTAGTTAGTTCATCATTTATCTTTCCTAGTACTGTTTTTCTAAGAACTGGTTTTGTTCTTCAAATTTGTAAGCCTCATCACTCTACTAGATCAAGGGTTTTAGAGAAGATTCAAAACCCAAGTGTACTCCCACAAACAAATTTTTGTCCTTGCTAATTACTAAATTAAGACTATAATCAATCAAGCAATTATATAATTCTTCCATGTCTATTTGTTTCTGCAGGAAAAACTAGAAAACTTACTACCATCAACACATCTACTTCCACTACCACAACCATTCCAAAGGTTGATTAATTTAATGAATATAGCTAGGGTTTGACATAAAATCAAACAGTTTCTAGAATTAATCAAACGTTGAGAGACCTCTGATGTTTTTTGTTGTAGCATTCAGAAACTGAAAGCAAATGGCTAATATTTATGATCAAACTTGTGCCTAAAATGTTCAATCTAGCTAACATATAGAACCCAGACAATAATTGTTGTAGCATATATCATTTGTTGTCAAGTGATTTGAGTTCTAAGTTTTAACATCTAACATTTGTGTGTAAATCTGTAACTGCCCATATTAGGTGCAATAAGAAATTCACTACGCACTACATGAAAAGAACCAAGAAGCTTTAGATATGTGTGTCTAAAATGCAAGAACTAACCAGTGAAAGTCCAGCTATGAGTCTATCTCCAGCATGATTCATCTCCCGCAAATCGATAACCTTAAAATTCAACAAGAAAAAATAAATAAGAGACTCTAAAATCTGAAGACTCATCAAGATTCAGTAGAAGACAAAAACAAAAGAATTGTACCAGCCAGAGAGAAATTATCTGACATAGTGTTACCTAAAATGTGTTAAAATGGAATTAGTTCTTGCATTCTTACCTTATAAAGATGTAGTTTCCTCAATGATAGCTCTAGGGATGTCTTCACCTGGAAATTTAGTACTCATCAAAGCAACTGACGCATTGAATTTATCATCCCTCTCCTTGAATCTCTCTTGAACTTCTTGTTTATAATGTTGAACTTCCATGTCAACTAATCATCTAGCTTCAGTCGCTACTCTCTAGATGTGGCCAAGAATGTCTTCACATCACTCCAACTGACACCAGTTCCGTAGAGCTGTACACGCCTAGTGTGCTCCCCCATCACTTGAGAGAAAATATCATCCCTTGCGGTACTATTTTCGGATCTCTCATCCAATTGAGACGCCATAACATTATAATCTGCCTACATAAAACCATAAGCAAATAAATGTATGATATTACGAATTAATTGAAATAATAAGGGTGCAAACTAATAAATGTGTTGATACTCACTATTTTCTTCATAGTTTTCTCGTCAAACTATTTGCACTTTCGTGTCAAGTAATACATCTCCGCCAAAGATGGTTCTTCGTTGTCTGGCCTCTTTCTTTTCTATTGGATTGAAACATAAATCATTAGTTTTAACTTACTAATATTGAACATAGCTAATTGCATGGATTCATAAAAATAATTATGCTATATATATGGTATTAGCTAATTATGCTACCAATTTTCTCTACATGGCTTTTATCGGACTATGGCGCTCAAGTCTTACTCGCGCCAGCCTCGAACTCCACATGGACACTAGGTTATCTCATGCTGAGAGTGTATAGGCAGATGAGTTGGAAGAGGAAATTGGCACTGATGTGCTCGTTTTGACTTTCGGTCAACGCAAACATATTAGGAGAGAGTGTTGTAGTTTTTGTAGTCGCAACGGAGCTTCTTTTCCACCAATGCAAACGTACTAGCCTAAGAGTCCTTGCATCTAGTCTTGGGTGCTTAGGTTAGTAGCCTAGAGTCTTAATGTCTCAATTCCAATCTCCAAGCTTAGGTGTTGTCCAAATCTTAGAACCTATAGCCTGTGGAAGAAAGACACACCAAAGAAACGAAGAACCTGGGGTGGTGTTACCTGGACTCCACCTCGGGCGTGAGAGTAAGTCCTTGTATGGTAGAAACAAAAGCTTTTAGAGACAGAAGCTCTCAAATGAAGTGAGAAGATGAAGATTGTGAACCCCTTTCCCTTTGGAAGAGGGGGGTATTTATAGAGTTTCTTACCACCTTGCGCCACTTGTCATGGTGTGATAAGTCGGTGAAGAAATGAAGCCCATCTGGCTCTTCAAGCCCAAATGGCTCACTTGATCTATTGTCCTACTTTAGCCCTTTTGGGATGTTGGGCTTCTTGGTCTTTAGACATGTTGCTCATGTGGGTTGTAGAGGTGGACTTGATTTTGTTTTCCTTTGGACTTGCCATGATCCTAAGTGAGCCCATGCCTTGTGAAACATAGCCATAGATGCATGGAAGTGTGTTGAGAGCTTGCCAAGACCCTTAGTGAACAAGTATTATGAGAGGCATAATCATGGGTGCTTGAAAGAGTAGAGGTTTCAAGACCTTGAGGCTAGTATGTTTACTGAGCCTTTCATGAGCTTGTGCTTTGCAAGGCATAGCTTTTAAGATCTTGCTTGTAGAAACTTGTTGATGTGTCTTTGAAGGTGATTCGGTAGTGTCTAGGCCTTGAATCAAGCTTGTAATAATGCTTGGAACGGTTGTACATCATCCAAGGTCAAGGGGAGCGGGGAGCATTTGGAAGCCAAAATGTACAAGAGGTGTTGTTATAGTTTTGGCGCTGCGGCGTGGAGGCTGGGGGTCCCGGCGCCCCCACGCGAGACCGTCGGCGCCCCCCGCGGACAGACCTGTCCACATTGGGCTGTTAGGGGGACAGCCTAATCCGCGCTTTACTGCTCGGAGGATAGCTCTAATCCTATTTTGTTGCTAGGAGGACATCCTTATTCCCATTTTGCTGCTTGGAGGATAGGGCTACTCCAATTTCACTGTTGGAGTTATTTTTTAGCGTAGTTTCGCCCCCGAACCCCTTAGAAATACTATTTGGAGTATTTTATGAACTTTTAGGGAGTTAAATGGCCTCTTAGAAGTGCTTCCCATACTTAGATGAATTTTGCAAAAGTCTTGAACTTTTTTAGGAGTCTTAGGCCTACTGGAGTTCTAGGCCTACTGGAGCTCTAGGCTTGCTGGAGCTCTAGGCCTAGTATTTGCATGATTTCTAGACCTAGATTTGCCATAGCTTTTTGTCTTGCTGGGACTAGCATTGTTGGGATTAGTCTTATTGGGACTAGCTCTACTAGGCCTCTAGCCTTGCTGAGGCTCGCTCTGCTGGGAATAGCATTGCTAAGGCTAGATCTGTTGGGACTAGCATTGCTGGAGCTAGCACTAGCTTTTCTAGCCTTCATGAATAAGCCGAGATATGTCTTGTGTGACTTGTCCAAGCCTAGTAGAGCTGTAAACTAGACTTGGGCCGAGACCATTTCTAGGGGCTTCGCGGACCCAGGTCAGGTGACCCAGGAATTTCGTACCCGCCAGGGGGCGTCTTGTGAGTTGCCGAAGAACTTATGATTTTTCGGGTAGCATCAGGCACGTTTCGGACTAGTAGGAGTACGGATGTTGTTCGGATAAGGTATGATAGGCTGAGGAGCGTGGTGGGGAGGATCCAGACTGTGGTGGAGGATACGGCGACGCAAGGGGAGTCTGCTTTCGTTAATACTTTTGGACTGTTAAGACTTTTTGCAGTGTGACGTACATTCGCAGTAGTTTTTTTATTAGTGTGCGCATAGGACAACAAGAGGTGGTTGCAGAGAAAGATAAAGTGGCTTCGAAGGTGGTGGTCATGACTAGAGTCATTAGATCAATTTTCGAGTTTGTTATCGAATCAGATGACAGACCTGATGGTTGCGAGAGGACGTCGTTAAAAAACTATCCACGTGGTCGCCTTGAATTCCAAGTGCAATCATTGTCAGTTGTTCATGCTCTTTAGGCTGGAAAGGAGGATTCCAGTGCCATCAACTTGATAAATCAGGTTGATGGGGAGGATTCCAATATCTTTAGTTTGATTATTCGAAATGATTTAATTTAGCTATTGTGGTTCAGTTTGGTAGTGTCAATTTTTTTATTTTCGGGATGGTTTTTGAACCGACTGGCCCACAAAATAGTCGATTTTTTGTTTCTTTTTTTGTCACTTTTCTGAGTGAGTTGATTTTCTAGTCTCCAGTTTTATATCGTTTTTACTATCGTTTTATTTGAATTCATAAATTATTAGGTTTTGAGTAAGAAAAACTATCAGAATATGCTCAACAAAATTGTTCAATGAGAGCTCGATTGGGTCATGGTTGTAAACTGATAATAGGTGTGAAAATGCACTGAAAAAATATACGTCACGGTCGTGGAAATGATATCACATGTATGAGAATGCTCTAGATGGGGTCTTGTTTCACGTACATAGCTATTCAGACAATGCTTCACAGTCCTAACAAATTCGAATCACACACAAAAGCCAACACTGGAAATTAAGTTCAAAAATATTTTAAAATTCTTGTAAAGATCTTAACTTCATCTAAAATCTCCATTTATGTGAAATTTCAAAATTAATTTTATACAACAAGGTGGAAACAATTTTAAATTTAATCCCAATCAACTCTTTTTTTTATCAGCAAAAGTACCAATATATTAATTGAAAGATCTCGAGGAGGGAACAAGGTACATACATTCGAGAAAAGAAAAAAGATGATACAATTGAAACGGAGGTAGGTGAATTTAACTAAATGCCGATAGTGCCAAATGATAATTATCCGTTCAGTAGTTGTATGACCATAGACTAAGGTTGGAAACTTCTTTGAGCTTTTCCACGATTGTGAGGAAAGTCATGCTATGGATTTTTGTCGTCGTGATTGATGCTAATTCGCTGGTTCCATGAAAACACAATCGGCTTCTTGCTAGCTAAACATCGTTTCCATTTTAGTCTCCTGAATATAAATGGCGTACGAACAGCCTTTTGCATTCCACAAAAATAACTACTTGGCCGTGATGAGGGTCACAGAACCGGCGACTCGGCTCAAGAGTTCATATCGCCAAGCTCTTTGAGGAGGGGAGACTCGGGTCCCTGAACAACCAGTCCTAGTGTTTTGCAGATGCTCTAAGTAGGTGTGATTTTGTCTTGATTTGTGGTGGTGTTGAGTTTTGGTGAGGGGCTGAGGATATTTGGGCTTGGTGGAGTACGTGCCTTTTGCATGGGTTTGAGTTAAGATTTTTCTTTGAGTTGGTACAATAATTTGGTGGAGTATGGCCCAGGGTATGCACTGTGTTTTTTGAATTTGTGGGTAAAAGGTTTTGATTTTTTTTTTTATATTTTTGATTTTTGGAATTGGTGAGAGATGGACTTTTTTTATTCTTTTTTGATATTTTTCATGTTAGAAAACCAACTCAACTGAAAGCTCAAGTTTATAGTTGAAGTCCTCATTTATTCCTTTAATGCTATATTCTAACACGCCCCCTCATGTGCAAGCCTGTTATAGCTTTGCAAGTGGACTGAAGAGAGATATTTAGCATCCCGTTCCCGTTTTGAACTTTACCGGTGGATTGTAGAGAAGAGATAGATAGAAGCTCATTCCCAATTTTTACTTTTTGCGGGTGATTCGATAGGAGAAGATAGAGTGCCCAAGTGGGCTTGAAGGATAAGAGAAGTGTTGTAGAAGACCCGAGATAGAGAGGTAGCCCAAGTGGACTTGAAGGATAAGAGAAGTGTTGTAGAAGACCGGAGATAGAGAGGCAGCCCAAGTGGGCTTTTAAGTGAAGAATTATATAGAAGGCCCGATAAGAGCAGATATAGAGGCCCATAGAAAGGAGTAAAGAAGCTCAATGAGAGAATAGATAAAGAATTTAATTATACAAATTTTGGGAGTGTTAGGAATTGAACCTGTGACCTTAGGCTCTGATACCATGTTAGAGAACCAACTCAACTGAAAGCTCAAGCTTATAGTTGAAGTCCTCATTTATTATTTTAATATTATATTTCAACACACCCCCTCACGTGCAAGCCTGTTATGACTTTGCAAGTGGACGGAAGAGAGATAGATAGGAGACCTCATTCCCGATTTTAACTTTTGCGGGTGGCCTGATAGGAGAATATAGAGTGCCTAAGTGGGCTTGAAGGATATAAGGAGAGTTATATAGAAGACCCGAGATAGAGCCCGAGTGGGTTTGAAGGATAAGAGGTATATAGAAGGCCCAAAGAAAGGAGTAATTAAAGAAGCCCAGAGATGATATAAAGAATACATAAAGAGTTTAATTATACAAATTTTGGGGGTGTTAGGATTTGAACCTGTGATCTCAGGCTCTAATACCATGTTAGAGAACCAACTCAACTGAAAGCTCAAGCTTATAATTGAAGTCCTCATTTATTCTTTTAATGCTATATTCTAACATTCCCCTTAAAAACATTCAGAGGCCAATTGTTTAGATATTTTTAGGTGAATTTCTAAGAAATTAACACGTTGCAAATCAAACCAAACCAAGAAAAGGTCATGCACATGTTTAATGTGTGACCAAGACGAGAGCATTATGCATACTCTAAAGAAAACTTACATCAACCAAGTACACAATCTAAGTGGTTGTTATGTTGTTGGAGCTCAATCTTGCTGTGGACTGCATTTGATCTCCCATAGTCGATCGCCTTGTCAATCACATTCTGAACGCCCCTCCTGATGGCTCATTAGCCTCTACAGTCTAGTTGGTTGCTTGCCACACTACATGGTGGTTCATTTGGTTGTCGTCGAATGAAAAAATTGTTAGTAGTGATGATTTAAGTCTTGAAAAGATACTCCTCGTCAAGTGTATCCTTCTCAATTGCCTTATTCATTGTGAAAACATTACCCTCGATCTCATGGTCCTAGGGGTCATGGTTGCCAGATCCATTGTCAAGATTTGTTCAATAGCCTTGGCTTTGCTTTGTTTATCCACTTGTAGCTTTGTACTGTTTTGACTTGTGTGTGTATTTTGTTCACTGCTGAATTCCTGGTGTGAAAATCTGGCAAGGGCACTAGAGTAAACCTTTTAATAAAGGACTCGTAAGATTCCAAATATCGATTCTCGGGGACTTAGTAGGTGTTGTTAAGATTGCCAATGTAACGAGTCGAAAACTACGAAAAAGTAAACAATATTCTGGAGAAAAATTGGTTTAGCACTCAATGTGCAAGATGACAATTAATTAAACTAAGATCAAACACCAAAAGAACACAATCACAAGAGAGAGTAGGTTAGGACATAATTTAAGGAGATATTATGCAACTGATTCATGAATTAATCAAGTGAGTTAGCATTGGAACTGCCCAGCCATTTTTGGTAATTAGTAACCCTTTATGAGGTACTCACTAATCTTAGGTCGCATTTGGAGCCATAAATAACTCACACATGATTACACTCCCAAACATTGTGTGCCCAAAGAGTGTGTACAACCTAGCTAGCATGACAGTTTGGCTAATGGGTGAAGAGTAACCTAAGCATTGTGTGCGAAGGCATACTCAACCTTGTGGTTTGATCCACACAGAACAACTCTTTTGTGAGGATGGAGTCCATGCTACAATCATGTGTTGTGATCCCGGTAAACTACTCACAAGCATTACAAATAGAAACCACAAGAATGCCAAACTAATCTAACTCACCTAATCAACCATTCATACAATCACACAATATATATACATCCTATCACATTCTAACACACAATAAATTTAGCCGATCATTTTCATTGACAAAGAACAATCGGTAGAACAAACCATACTTTTAAAAACGTGCATAATTGAATAATCAAATCCAAACCTCATACAGAGTGTATGATCCAAAACTAAGAATTTAACATGAATCCAAGCAAATATAGTAGAATAAATTCAAGCTTACAAATCCTAACAAGGGGAATAAGATTAGCAAGCAAATCGATGTTGCAGATATCGGTTCTAAGGTATAGGAGGTGTCACGCTTCCTCCTCTTTCAATGGTAGTCTTCACCCTCTGTTTCTTTCTCTAAAACCGTGTAGGAAAGGTATTTGACGGCTGAAAAATCCTAACTCTCCTTTTTAAAATCGCACTTTCCAATTTATATGCACCGGTTGCGGCGTCGCAGCATAATTGAGGCCATGCCACGACGTAACTGTCGGGTTGAATTTGTGCTTGTGTGCTGATGGCGCTGCAGCGTCATGTCTGCACTATTCTTTTGCTCGTTTTTCTCTTCTCGAGCTCCTCTCCATAGTGTATATTCGCTAGTCCAACCTGAAATAGACCATAAAATTACCACAAGCGTAATATGCACTAAAGATGAGCTAAATAAGCATAAAACACGAGCAAAATACATAAACACTACGAAATGTGTCACAAGTGCATGATGAAGATACTTTGGGTGTAATGTGATAAAAACATGAGAATTCAAGCCCAAATAGAGGTGAAATACACAAGGATCATGTTACTTCTAG